>JACEIK010003748.1:70136-96384 GCA_018107945.1 Datura stramonium | reverse complement strand
GGATGAATGCGGGTTAAAATGGTAGTTTATGCCTAATTTGGAGGTTCTGCCCCTGCAGCACCACTGGAGGTTCTGGAGTGTTGTTGTTGTTGTTGTCGTCACATCTCTGGAGTCTTTTTTATTTGGTGGGTGGGCGGGTGCGGATAATACCAATCATTGTCCACCCTCTAATCCAGAAGAAAGTGTGTGGTTTCTTCTGAGGAAAATGAACCCTCAACTTATTGAGCTGTTTCAGTTGATGAGTTACTGCTCATTTGCAGCTTGCTAGCCCTGTCTCCAGAGGATGTGCTTCCTGCAGTGTACTTGTGCACAAACAAGATAGCTCCTGACCATGAAAATATGGTAAGTAATGCCCTAATTTTCTATATGATTGTGCTTCTTGGTCACTGCTCGAGTTGTTGCAAAAATAGTGATGCAATTTTCTTCTTACTATTTTTGTGCATCTATTATTTTGATTTTACTAGTGATGCCCAGGAGTATGTATTAGGTAAGATCACTAGCATTTAACTGTCTTCGACATGGGTGGTGACGGTAGCCAAGGTCCTTACAATGACATTAAACTAAAGGATGATACAGTAAAGGGAATTTCCATTTAGTTTCATGAGCTGAATCGGAGCCTAGATAAGTCACCCTAGCTAAAACAGAAAAAATATAAATATAGGTTTTCTCCTTTATACTGCTGTTCCTAACATCATCACATTATTTCTTGATGAAGTTTTTCCTGCCATAGCTTCCTATCATATTAAAAATTGAAAAATAGTTGTATACTTGAGAATTCATCACCTAGAAAATAACCTATTATGAAAATGCAGGGTGTTTCATAGTCTCACATCTCAATAGTTTGTTTCGTAGTCTCATATCTCAATAGTAACTTCTTGCTTCTCCTGATAGAAAAAATAGTAACTTCTTGCTTCATTGAAGATGGCAGATATTAGGTGTGACATTGGAAGTTGCATCAGTTTGTGTTGTGCTCGTGTGCTTTATTGCAACATACAAATTTCTTGTTTTTGTGAATAAATTTGTTGTATATCTGTGCATGATCTTGTCAATGAAAAGCAATATCTGTGTTTATACATCATGTTGTTACTTCTGTCTATTTTTATTAATTCAATTTTCAAGAGCTCTGTTTTGATTTTCATCTTATCATGATCCAGGAATTGAACATTGGGGGTAGTACTGTTGTAGCAGCACTAGAGGAAGCATGTGGGACAAAGAAATCAAAAGTACGGGAACTATACAACAGCCTTGGTGACCTTGGTAGGAGCATTTATCATTTTAGGTTACTGACAATTGATTGCATACATTTTCCCGTTTCTCCTTTTTTTGGTCGGTTTGGATGCTTCCATTACGGGGTTGGACCTTGTTGACTGTAATTTGTATTAGGCGATGTTGCTCAACTTTGCCGACAAACACAATCATTACTTGCTCCTCCAGTGGAACTTACAGTTAGGGGTGTATACTCTGCTCTTAGAAGGATAAGGTATGATTTTAACTCTTCTTTCTGGTTCAGACCGTCTTTTAGTATTCAGGATGTTGACTCCTAGACAAAAGCCTATTCCCCCAACCACATAATTTGCTGTATTTTCTGCATCGTTTTCTTATCTTTTCTTTTTATGTCATGAAAATCCCTTGAATTTCAGACCATGCTATTCTTCTTTTATGGCAAGCTTCTGTCAGTGTGCTTTTGGATTTTAGCATTCAAGGGATAAAGTCTGTGCAAGAGGAAAAAGAATAGAACATTAAAAAATGTTAGAAGTTTTAGAAGTAAATGGTTGCTATCCATGGTCATGGAACTCGTTATTTGGTTTTGATCATCATCTTTGTGACTTCTTTTTCTTTGTTTCGGGACTGAGCAGCATATCAGTTGGACTGCCTTTCTTTCTATTTTTTTTTTAAAATAAAAACTTTAGATGTAAGATTGACTTTATATATTTGGAATTATCCAACTTTTGCTGTCCATATTCTGAAAAGTACCTCATCAAGATTCTATTGTATTGCGAGGGAGATGCTATCCACTTACAAGCATATTTGCATTCTTTGACCGGTTAAGACTTCTTTATACCTATAACTTCTCTTACAATTAATTGACTTGCTTTGGTTAACACAAAGTGTTTTTCTTTTTAATATTGAGAGGCCTAGATAACATTGACTGATGTCTGTTAGACGTGGCATTTTTAACATGAAAAGAACATGGAGTCTAGTTTATATTGCTATAATATTTGTATAACGAGGTTAAGTGTAGACTGCATGCATATAAACATTAATCAGAGGATAAAGGGTAAAACTTGGGAGTCTTGCAATTTTAGTATTTTGGTTTCACTTGCAAATGTACAACTAGGATAGTTTATCTTGAGCTTACAACAACAACAACAACATACCCAGTGTATTCCCACTAGTGGGGTCTGAGAAAGGTAGGATGGGGTAGAGAACAATTTCCGATATACCCTCGACTCAAAAGATTCAGTGGTTTAATCTAAATATTATTAATCTCTATATTCTTATTCCACATTCTATCCTGCCTAAGATAACACATACATTCCCACATAACTTATGCATGTATTAGTTATATGAAAAGAAAAATTGGAAGCAAACATCGTATGAATAATGCTAAATTTTAGAGTTAGCTTACCAAAAACAAAAGCTAAGTCTTGGAAAATAAAAATGGAACCAAACAATGTGTTAACCATGTTGAGCTTATTGTATTGAAAAATACCGAATTTTATCAATTTATCTCAATAATACATGTTTACTTACCTTTCTTGTCATGCTGTAAGCTTTGGTGTGACAACTTTAATTTCCATATGCAATCCATCAGCTTGCAAGCAGGTAGTGGGAGCGCCATCCGGAAGAAAAGCCTTATTGTCAATCTCATGTGTTCATGTAGAGAGAAGGAGATGAAGTTTCTTGTGAGAACTTTGGTAAGTTCACAATTCCAGTCTTTGAGGAATAAAAATCCCTTCTTTGCTGTTGTAGGCTCATAAATGTATAGTAGGAATACTGATAAGAACACTTCCCAAAGTTTTTTTAGTCCAATATCTGTCCCTAATGGCATAAGCTAGTAAAGAATAACTTTCTACATCTTTTTTTCCCCCCTGTTCCCATCAACCAGTTGCCTCTAGCTTGTTCTAACTTAGCCTTGTTGGCAAACTCAACCTAATAGAATAGTATAATCACTGGAGTGCTGAGCTTGCAACTCCAATATCTGTGGCAAATCCATGTTTAGTGCAGTAGTTTCTCTTCCCTCATTCTCTGTTAAAGCATGGGTTACTTTAAATACTTCTTTACATATCCACATTAGGAGAGCATGTAATTTTGTGCATAGGTCTTTGGTCAAGTGGTAAAAGTGTAGAGCGTGATGTGTGGGTTAGGTGCACGTCATGGGTTCTCGAACCCTACCAAAAGCATGATATTTAGTGGAGAAGGGTAGAGCAGAAGGGTAAAATCTGGCTCATTATTCACCGGAATTCGAACCTTGCGCCACTGGCTCTAGGGGAGTTCTCGGTTATCAAAAAAGAAAAAAGGTTTGTGGATTAAGTTGCATGGTCGTACAGTTTACATGATTTCGAACTAATGTTGAAACCCTTGAAGAACACTTTAATCTAAATAAAGACCTAAACAAGCTCCTTTTCTTGTTCTGGCATTTTCAAAGTACATACTTTGTTGACTTGTTGTGGAAGATGATGTGTGGCAGATTCTTGCCTTTTTCTGGCCATTTCACCTTTATTTACCTCTTCTGATGCAAGTTAGGTTCGGAATTTGCGCATTGGAGCCATGATGAGAACTGTTCTTCCTGCATTAGCTCAAGCTGTTGTGTTCAATTCTACTCTTCATGAAGGACTGGTCGAAAACCTGAAAGATTGTCTGCAGGTTTATATTCTATTCCTCTGGAGGTTGACAGGATGGTAACAGTAAATCTGTCTTTTATTTCATTCTGTAAGAAGGCCCATTCTTCATGAATGTTTTCACCTCGGGTCCCGTGCTTATCCTTTGGTGGACTACACTTGAAGATTGTGTTCTTTCGAGGACATGAGTAAAAATTGCTGGCAGTTGATGTTTTGTTGACTTCTGGTCTGCTCTATTATTGATTGAAGTGGAAAACAGTGTCTTCATTCTTTAATTTATATTTCTACTGTCCATATCTTGTGCTTTTCCCTTTTGTTTCTAACTCATTAATTTTGCCTCAGTGATTTTCCTATTAACTTGTAATTTTTCATTTCCTTGCTGTTAGCGACTTTCAGCAGAAGTAGTTGAAGCATATAACATCCTTCCCAGCTTGGTAAGCTTCACTCATCAAATCTCTAATGGTTTACTGTCTCAAGTGGTATTCTTTGTTTTAAGTGTTTTTGAATTTTTAAGTTGTGATTTATGTTCCCGATTATTGTTGAAGTGGTTGACCATCTCATCTAAAAGTTTCGTAGAGAGTACACTTTTATTTACTTTTAGATTAAATGTTACTATTACTAACTTTAAAAGTTTAATCTAAAAGTGCGCTCTCTCTAGCCTCTTATAAAATCCAGGTCTATTGAAAGTTGTTTTTTTTCCTATCTCAGTTGGGTGGCATGATTTTATTTTTATTTTGCGAAGTCCATGGTAAGTTAGAAAAAGAACAACTTTCAAGTGAAGATAGAAGATACTCATGATACAGCTAATATCCAAGTCAGACAGGAGTTACAACAGAAGTGTTATTTTGCTTTCACCTAGGGGCGGCGAAGGCCTTGTTCTCGCACGCTAAGCATTCACTATTTCTTCTAGTTTTAAGCTCTTTTAATGCTCTATTTTTACAACTCATCTGGCCAGCTCAACGTTGCTACCTTGTTCAGTGGCCAGTGCTTCGTGTTGGTCTCCTAAATTCTGTATCACTCAATTTGTCTTCAAAATGTTGAAAACAAATAACTATTATTTTCTGTCTTTCTGCTTCGATAATGTGAAATGTGCTATTTTAAAATAATGAAGTGTTTCAATTCTCACTTATATCCTTCTAGAGGAGCCTATTAATATTTGAGTATTATTTGCCTGAACTATGTAATGATTGTCATTTTTGTTTAATTATGTAGTCTCTGTTTCGATCAGGATGTACTTGTTCCTTCCTTGATGGAGAAGGGGATTGAGTTTTCTTCAAATACATTGTCAATGGCACCAGGCATACCCATCAAACCAATGCTGGCAAAGTACATATATTATTGTGTATTTGTGTTTATTTCACTGTTGCTGTACTACACTTCATCCTGCTGTTTCTTTCCTGACAGAGCCATCTCTTATACTTTCTCAATTTTTGTTTGTGATAGGATAACTAATGGCACCCCTCAAGTGCTGAAGCTCTTTCAGAACAAAGCCTTTACATGTGAATACAAGTAACCGCTAACAAAACCTGTCATTTGGCTCTTATTTTCTTGAAAAAAATAAATTAATATCACTTTTAAATCTGAGTCCTTGGGCATGTTTGCTAATTGTTTCATTTGCTTGGTAATCCCTCGATGTAGTGAAATGGACATTGTGGGAGAATGAAATTACCAATCTAGCTGGTCGGACTTGTTTTCAAGTAATTATCATGAAGTATGTCCCTTTGTGGAATTTCTGCTTTGTTGGCATCATACAACAAAGCTTCAGACCATATTATCTGTCTTCGAGAAACACACTAGAGCACCTACCTACGCCCCCCTCCCCCCAAAAAAGAAAAAGAAAAAAGAAACAAACAAACAAAATAAGCAAAGCGTAAAAGAGGACAAAAAGAAATTCCGGTAGTAGAGCTAATATTTTTTTACCTTCTGGCAGTTAACTTTTAGTTGATTGCTGGTAGGACTGGTTCATGATCATTTAAGATTTCTTTCTACAAGTAGAATTTTAAAAACTCTTTTAATTTTCTCTATTTCTTCAGTTCTGGCAAGACATTGCTAAAGAAGTTCAACTGTTCTCATAAACTTTAGGGAGATGGGTTGTAGGGTTATTTGGAGTTCACATCCTTTTTGAGAAGTTCCTCAGTTATATCATTGAGGTTTTAGTTTCAAAGAGCTTAGTAATCTTCTTCTTTATGTTTTACTATTTGATGTGGTGGACTTCTCTTCTTATTTCATAGTCAATTTTTTATCCAACCCTAATATTGTTATTCTCTCTCGTCAAGATGCAAGGAGCGTGGTGATGGCTCCTTGTATTATCATGGTCCTCCAGTTAGCAGCCTTAGTCTTTTATGAATCAATTGTGTTTAAAAAGCACAAAAGAGATTACCCTTTTTGGTGCTTTACCTTTTCTGTGTTTCCATTTTAAGTAAACACGTGCGTGTCTGAGTTATCATATGAAATTCTCGCTTTAACGGGTTATCACCCAAATTTGAAACAACAACAACAACAACAACAACATACACAGTATAATCCAACAAGTGGGGTTTGGGGATGGTAGTGTGTACGCAACCTTAATGAACATTTATGCTTTAAAGATAGATGAATGAATTGACAGACATCTAAAGAGAGATTCTTACAATATTCTTTATCCATGTTGAACTATTTCATTTTGATGTTGAATGTTGGAATACAGTCATATATTTGAAGATATCTATTTGCAGATATGATGGTCAGCGAGCTCAGATTCATAAATTAGCTGATGGTTCCATCCGTGTATTTTCAAGGAATGGAGATGAAACAACATCTAGATTCCCGGATTTGGTAAACATAATTACAGAATCATGTGGTTCCAGAGGAGCAACATTTATCTTGGATGCGGAGGTATTTCTTCAGAATTCCACTTTTAAGTAGAAAGATTTGGGGTTGTCACGTAGTGATGAAATTTTTGAAAAATAGGGATGCTATACAGATTAGACAAGATAGTATATGTAAAGGATGTAGAACCTAATTAATAGCATCGCAAGCAGTTTTAAGGCTGTCCAAAAAATGCCCACGTAAAGTTTAAAATAGCCTTTAGTTATTTTGCCTACTAGAAATAGCACATTTTGTCTTCGTCGGAGAGTGTAATTTAGTGTAGCAAAAGCTCAACAAACAATAAGCCCAAGCTTATCTCATAAAGAAAAGACTTCAATCTTATGAGACCTCATTAGCTTAGTCCCCCCCCAAAAAAAAAATAAAATAAAAAATGAACTACACATTATATAAGTAGGTAGCCAAGTCCCCTCATCAAGCACACACTCTCTATATGCGTACTTAAAAGGCTTCCAGCACCAACACCCACCCCCGCCCAAAAGAAAAAGATTGATGCTGCAAACTAGAACGCAAAGGTGAAGATGGAGTACAAAAAAGAAAAAGATTGATGCACAACTAGAACGCAAGGTGAAGATGGAGTACAATGATTCCGTCGTACAAGAACAAGGGCGATACTCAAAACTGCAACAACTATAGTGTGGTCAAGATGATGATGAGGATGGGCGTGTCCATCTCTGAGACCCAATTCGAGATGGTGCACAACTAGAATGGAAGAGGAGTGAAGATGGAGTACAATGATTCCGTCGCACAAGAACAGGGGCGATACTCAAAACTGCAACAACTATAGTGTGGTCAAGATGATGATGAGGATGGGTGTGTCCATCTTTGAGACCCAATTCGGATTTATGCCGGGGTGATCTACTACATAAGTCATTCATCTTGTATAGATATTATTGGAACATTATAGGGATAGGAAGAGAAACTTGCACATGGTGTTCATTAACCTCGAAAAGGCATACAATAAACGGATAAAGTTCCTAGGGAGGTTTTATGGAGATGTTTGGAGTCTAGAGGTGTACGTGTGGCTTACATTAAGACTACTAAGGACATGTATAATGGAGCTAAGACCTAGGTAAGAACAGTGAAAGGTGACTTGGAACCCTTTTGGGTCATGATGGGATTGCACTAGGGATTAGCCCATAGTTCGTTTCTATTTTCTCTAGATAGGCGAATTGACACAACATTCTCAAGGGGAGGTTCCGTGGTGAGTGTTGTTCGCAAATGACATAGTATTGATCAATGTGGTGCGCGTGAAGTTAATGATAGGCTGGAAGTTTGGAGACAGACCCTAGAATGGAAAGGTTTTAGGTTAAGTGGAACTAAAATAGAGTACGTGGAGTGCAAGTTCAATGACTTATCGCATGAAACAGAGGTGGAAGTGAAGATTGATAACACGTGCCATACCCAAGAGAGGAACTGTCAAGTATTTTTGCTCTATTATCCAAGGAAACAAGGGGATTGATATGATGTTGCTCATCGTATTGGAACGGGGTGGGCGAAATAGAGACGTGTGCCACAGGATACTGTGTGATAAGAATGTGTCATGAAGACTTAAAGTTAGACCTACGTTATTGTGTAGGGCAACATGCTGGCCAGTCAAGTACGCACATGTTCAGAAGATGAAATGAAATAAGGATGCTTAGATGGATGTGTGGGTGTACTAGCAGAAGATGAGATTAGAAACCAAATTATACCGGATAAGGTGGGAGTGACTCATGTGGTGGACAAGATGAGGGAAGCGAAATTGAGATGATTCGGGAATGTGAAGAGGAGGTGCGCTGATGCATCAGTGAGGATGTGTGAGAGATTGACTATAACAGGTTTTAGGAGAGGTAGAAGTAGATTGAAGAAGAACTTGGGTAGGTGATTAGACAGGATATGATACATCTTTAGCTTACTGAGGACATAACCCTAGATAGGAAGGTATGAAGGTCGATGATTAGGATAGAAGGTTAGTAGATAGCCGAGTGTCGTCATACTTTTAGGTGGGAGATGCAGGGTTAATCTCCTTTTCTCATCTTCTCATTTTTTAATAGTATTAGTTAGTAGTCGCGTAGTATCTTATTCTTCAATTTCATTACTATCTATTGCTTCATTTGTACCGTGTATCTTGCTATTTTGCTATTGTTATTTTCCTTTCGATCCTGATCTGGTTATACCTCTTTTGAGTCGGAGGTCTATCAGAAACATCCTCTCTACCCCACAACGGTAGGGCGTACATCCTACCTTCTCTAGACCCACTTGGGAGATTATACTGGATATGTTATTGTAATTGTTTTTGATGAACTTTTGGTGTTTATGGTATGATCCCCATTTTTTTCAGGTTGTTGCAATTGATAGACAAAATGGTTCAAAGCTCATGTCGTTTCAAGAACTATCTTCACGTGAGAGAGGGTCGAAAGATTCCATCATTGCGTTAGATAAAATTAAGGTCCTGTCAATATTCTCAATTAGGAATTTTCTAACCTTCTGATGTCCCTAAAAATTGATTTATCATCAGGACATTGCGTATGGAAGGATGATTGGTTATCCATGTCTGCAATTATCGTAGCAGACTGGCTCCTTATTCTTTTCTATTTCACATCCTAAAGTATTAAGAAACTTTTTTGTATGTTATGTTTATTATTTAATGGAGTAAGTATCTTATTGAACACTAAATCAGTTAAGTTTTTTCTGCAGTGCCTATGGTGCACTCTCCCTAAAAGATGTTTTCTCTCTATAAAAATATCTTCTTTGGTATCTGACATCTCTTTCTTTTTTCGATTCTTTATGCAGGTGGAGATATGCATTTTTGTTTTCGATATCATGTTTGCAAACGGAGAACAGTAATTACTATAACCATTTCTCCTATTGTTTTTGGATCTCCATGACTGCTGGTTATACATTGTCTATCCATTACACTGCTACTGATACATAATATCTTTTTATGTGTGTGTTGAACACTCACCAGTTTTGATTGATTAGAGAAATATCTTGTTAATGAGTTAACATCTTGTTAATGAGTTAGGGGCAGTTTGTTAATCTAGTTAAGCTTTGATAGATGGATTTACTTGGTGATGAGTCACAAATGTATGTGAGGTGAACAGAAGGTCTATAACTTATAATACATTAAGGTCTCGCTGAAACATTGTACCAGATTTTGACTGGAAATCCTAGGAATCATCAATCATTTACTTCGTGACTAACTAGCAATAGTGATTCTCGTCGCCTCTCTATCCGAGTGGAATCAGGGGAAAACATGCAGTAAGAGCTACAAGTTTATCAATAACTCTAAACCAAATAGCCAATTTGTTTATGGTTTACTTGCTGCATATGAAGAAATATTATGGATTAACTTATCCAGTGCAAGGATGCCAATGCCCTTTAGTTGTTTTTCGTTTTTTATTGCGAGGAAATATGACCCTGAAAATGTTATCTTATTTCATTAAGAAGTCCTTAATATTGAACAATTAGACTTCTAGGTTACACAACTCAGAGGGCTCTAACATTTGTAGAACTAGATGGCAGTTAAATGGATTTCTAAAGAAAAATGATATACCAAAAGATTATTGGAAAGAGTAGAAAATATGTGAAGCTAGTAGAAATGAAAATATAACTCCCTCTATCTGAGTTATATGGCTCTTTGTATCTTTGGGGTAGGAGTTGGCGGTCTTCTTTAAGACAATTTCATACTTATTTTAGTACAAATACTATTCAAAGAGCCGAACAACTTTTTTCATTGATTACAATGTTCTTAAACATGTTAAAAAAATATTTTAGTTTCTAAATTATCCGGTTTTGTCATAATATTTATGTGATTTACGTAGTAATTAACAAATTTCTTGTGAGGAAAAGAAAAGAGTTAATGACAAGTCAACTTGAGTCGAATTTGACCTTCATGCTATGAACCGTGTCATTTGGATGTAGTATAAGATTTCTTAACTCGATCAAGAGTCTCGAAAAAGGTGCATGATCTTAGTTTATACATTGTGATGCTGCAATATGGAAAATAATCTTTTGTATTTCTACTTCAACCTGGGAGTGAGGTTTGAGGAGCCTTCTACATGTGCCTGCTTCTTTCAAAATTTTGTTGATCAGGCAATGTGAGGCATTCATGGCTAGATAGTCCTTCCACAATGATGTACATCTAGCTGATTCTTTTTCTCTCTTTTACTGTTTCATTTTGGAAATTTACGTCTTTTTTGGGAGAAGGCTATTAGAGAATATAACTATTAGAACTCTGTGTGCAGATTGTTGAATCTGCCGCTCCGTCAAAGGAGAAAATGTATGCATCTTTGTTTCTTCCTTTAAGTGTAGAATTTTAGTAAGTGATATTACTACCCTCTTAATTCTTCAAAATTTTGCTATCTGAAAATCAGATTTGAAGGATTTATTTGGTGACGGCAAAGTAGGTTTTTTCGAGTATGCAACAGAAATGACTGTAAGCTTCTTTCTGGTTTTTATTTTTATTTTGTTAGTTAGTATGTGACATGGACATTCTAGTGCCAGTGTTTCAGTAATTTTTTCTTCTTTAGGTAGAGTACAATGATGCTTGTGCAGATGATGAAGCCACACTGGTTAGGATGAACAGCTTTCTTAATGATGCACTAAATTCTTCATGTGAAGGGATCATGGTGAAATCTCTTGATGTAGATGCTGGGTACACACCATCAAAGCGCTCTGATGCATGGTTAAAGGTGTTGCTTCTAAACATCATATATTACATCAATAAGATGAAAGTTCTAGTTCTAATCCTGGAACCTCTCTGCAGGTCAAGCGAGACTATGTTGAAGGATTAAATGATTCCCTGGACTTGGTTCCAATTGGTGCTTGGTATGGGAATGGAAGAAAAGCAGGATGGTATTGACCAATTTTTCTTTCCTTTTTGGTTTCTGAACTTCTATGCAGACAGTTAATGAATCAAACTGCAATTTCCCATGAATTTGAGCATTTTTTCCCCCAGAAATCTTATTTAGGTTTTTGAGATAGCTTAGCAGGAATATCTATTCTAAAGTACTATGCGGACAGTTAATCAAACTGCAAATCCCCACGAATTTGAGCCATTTCACCCAAAAATCTTATTTAATTGAGTTAGCTTGGTGGGAATGTCTATTCTAAAGATGATTGTGCTGTACAAAAATTTCTGGTGTTACCGATAAAGTGAGTTTGTGTGCTGCTACTGTATGCCATTTTGACAGTTCAGTGCTACAAACATGTGCACTTGTATTAACAGTCCTGCTCAGTAGATCAAGATGAATCATTTGCTTTTGTTTCACTTTTGGTGTAAAGAAGAATTTCTAGATGAAGTAGATTCATTGTTAGATATCATGGAATCCTTGTCAGAGAAAGAACACATAAATAATTTTGCTCCTTTTGCTCCTTTTTAACAGCAAATACGACTCTTAACACAGGCTTTGTATTAAGGATATATAATATTATTATAATTTTTTTTTTGTTAGGAACTTTATTACCTTTCTCCCAAAAAAAAAAACTAAAAATAAACCATGTGAATTTGTATTGCTATATGTAATGTGTATATGCATGGACAAATAAGACAACATCACCCTCCTCTTTGTTGCTTCTCTTATGACTGCTGATAAATTGCATTGGATTCTGGTGCATGAGTGCTTTCATGTGATTAATGCATTCATTTTTCAAATTACAGGTATAGTCCTTTCCTTATGGCCTGCTACAACCCTGACACAGAGGAATTTCAGAGTGTCTGCCGCGTCATGTCTGGGTTTTCTGATTCCTTCTATGTAGAGGTGACTTCCCTAATGATATAACTTGATTAATTTCTCTTGTGATCTAATAGAAATTGTATAGCATGAGGTCTAATTTAAGCCCTTTCCCTCATGTTACTTAAGTTAAATATGATATAGGAGTTCAATTGCTGGACCTTCATCCCATCTCTTATGCTTGAAGAATTTTATTACGTTGAGTCATTTTGGTCTATAGAACAGCCTATTGTGGCTTTATGAAATTTATTCTGCTCTAACCTTTTATACAGTTACTCCTAGTAAGTCATATTGTGTTTTATGAAGTTCGAGGATCATTGATTGGTGATATCTTTCATTTTGAAATCTTGAGGTGTGAATAGTTACTGACTCGACCTTGGTTCACAAATTAATAGGTAAACACAAAATAGGGACATAGGTCCCTACATAGTGTTCGTTGTTCTTCTTTTGAAGAAGCCCCATCATTTAGATCATCTGTTTCTTTGTTTTGTTGAAATCTTGAGGTGCACAAGGTTTTTGAGTTTTGATTGTGGTTCACAAATTTAGCAATAAACACAAAATAGAGCTCATAGATCACTAGGTCATAGGGAGTTGGCTATCTTGTAAAACTGCTACAGCGTTTATGTCACCTTTTTTTAGGTGGTAGGGGGTTTTGTGTATTCAATATCTCTAACCCCTTCTCTGAGAAGATCCAGCTTATTATTGAGGTATGTCCAGAACTCTGTTTAGGTTGAATGCACAAAATGTTGTAGCAAATTAATAGTTGATTGAGTGTAGCGTAGTTAATGAAGTGGGAGGAAGTGAGGTTTCAGGTTCAAACTCAATAGGGCAAAAAACACTAGGTGATTTCTTCTCATTTGCTTAAGCCTTAGCGAGCGGAATTACCCGTTGCCTGTGCTGGTGGAGATAGCAGGGTACCCGGTGGAAGCTCAGCTTGTTCTCCTTACTCGGACATTCTGTTCACCTTCCCATGCTTCAAGAATGAGGTTTCCACCAGAAATCTCTCTGTAAAATAAAATAATGTTGTAACGTGATTATTTAAAAACCACCATTATTTTAGAAAAAAAAGATTATTTAAAAACAAGCTTTATATCAAGAGTAGAATTAAAATCTTGTTATTACATGAGAATTTTTCTTTGGGTGGTGGTGGTGGCAGTTCAGGGAAGCGTAAAGCGGAAAAAAGCGACAAGGCCCTGCTTCGCTTAAAGCGTGAAGCGAAGCGCTTGCTTCATTGAAGTGAAGCGTAATTTTAAAGAAAAAAGACCAAAATTAACAGAGACAATATATATTTGCAAATGTTCAAATTTAAAGCCCAAAAGTAGATATCACTAAGCAGAGCAGAAGCAAAACAGCTGAACAGAGTAGAAGCAAAACAGCTGAACAGAGCAGAAGAAAAACAACTGAACCAAGCAGAAAAGAGAAGAAGAAAAAAGAATGAAGAAGGAAGAAGAAGAAAAACCTGCGAAAAAAGAGGGTAAAGAAGAGAGTAGAAAAAAAAAATCTAGCCTGAAGGTCGATGGAGAAGCAGGAGAAAAAAGAAGAAAGAAAAAGTACGTACCTGAAGTTTCAATGTGAAGAAAGAGGAAGAAGCAGTCGACGACCAGATGAAAACCCTAGTCGCGATGTGGAGGAACAGTCCGAAATATCCAGGACTCTGTAGATTATTAAGTTGCGATTGTTTTGCGATTGTTTTTCTAATTTAAAATAGGACTTTTAAAAGACAGATACCAAGAAGCGACGCTTCTCTGCGCTTCACGATTATGCTCGCTTCACGCTTCTGCCATTGAAGCGTGCGCTTTTGTTACCTGAGCTCGCTTCAACTCCCTGCAGCGATACACAGTCGCTTCGCATCGGTTGACGCTTAAAGTGATGAAGCGACTGCTTTCCTGAACACTGGGTGGTGGCAATGAAACTACCTTGGGGAGTTGATAACTGTAGGACAAGAGAGTTGCCCTAAAAGTCTTGACTTATTGGTCAATGAGGTGGATGCGGACCTTGGAGACCAGGGATTGAATCCCAACAGTTTTTTCAATCTGCCTAAGCCTTGGTGGGTGTAGTTATTTGGTACCTCTGCTTCCTGTTGAAAAGTCGAGATGTGTGCAAATTGGCTTTGACACCACCTTTATTGGAAAAAGGAAACTATAGGACGAGAGCTTAAGCAAATGGAAATGTTTATGGGAGTCCCGAAGAGCTTGAGCAGAACAAACACTCTATGGAGTCTGAAAAGTTCATATTTCATTCAGATGCTTGTGAGTTAAAGTAAAATATTATAGCTGGACAAGTAAATGAAAACTCAGCATGTCAATGTTGTCTCGTGAAAAATTTCTAGCTACTTGCACATAGAAGCATATGTTTTTACCATTGTCCTTAAAAGTATAACTCAAGTTTTCTTTTTGTTATCATATGTGTACTGATGTGTCAGAATATATCCGTATATCAAGTTCTTACGTATGCATTTAGAGATGGTGTTTGCACTAGGCCTTCAGAGCACTCAGAAGAGCTAACTAATTGGGATTTGCTGACTTTAAACTTTTTTTCAGATGAGAGACTTCTTCGATGCGGACAAAATCTTCCAGAAAAAGCCAGCCTACTATCGAACTGCAGAAGTGCCTGATATGTGGTTTTCTCCAGAAGTAGTGTGGGAGATAAGGGGTGCTGACTTCACGGTGTCACCAGTGCATCACGCAGCCATTGGTTTGGTCCATCCATCTCGTGGTATTTCTGTCAGATTCCCCAGGTTCATCCGGTGTTTGTCAGATAGAAAACCTGAGGAATGTAGCACATCTTCAGATATAGCTGACATGTTTCACTCTCAGACTAGAAAAATGGATGTGAATTTTGAAAAATAGTTGTAAATATTTGCTTTAATCTCAATGAACCTCCCTCTCCTTTAGTGTTTCAATTTGCGTGTTATTTAAAAACAGTTCAATTTTGCGTGTTATCTTATATAATAATTATGTACGTTTGCAATTGTTGGAGTTGGTGGTTGCCGCTTGCCAGTTGTTTGGTGTACCCTACTGACGGTGGTGGTGTTTTGTAAATTGTAATGAGTGGAGTATTGGCGAATATTTGTCTTTTTATAGTAATTTTTAAATAAATAATGTTTCTATAATCTTAGAATTATGCAAATGATTTAAATGAAACATATTTAGTAGTATAGAGTAAATAAGTGACTAAGGGGAAGAAGGGGGAATTCTCTGAACGCTGAAAAGGATCCAACAAATACATATACATGGATATTTCTTTTTCTTTGAAAACACCTCACNTTCTTTTTCTTTGAAAACACCTCACATATTCTTAAAATCAATTACTTTAAAAAATTATTTTAATACATTCTACATTTTTAAATTTAAAATTTTCCTTAATATCAAGTTAATTAACTTCGAAGGGGCCAGGCATGATGGACTAGGGTGTGGGAATGACAGAGGCCCAGGTGAGGAACTCCCGCCAATATTAAAGACCTGCTATACCCGGTAGCTGGAGAAACAGCCGGTCATACAGTATAAAAACAAGCATCCCCAAAGTGAATTGAAATAGAGGAGCTGCTTCCTTCTTTGGGCATGTTGTTCTAATCAGTTGCCTTTTTTACTTAGAAAATAGTTGGTTATGGCGGTGAGAAGAGCTTGGTCTCTCCGACGGAGATTTTAGATTACAAGCTTGTATTCTGCGCTGGATCCGACGCCCAGGTTGTTCTCACTTCTTACCGTTTTCGTTAGCTTTGATACGATATGAGTGCGGTGAACATCACGAATGTCGCCGTATTAGACAATCCGGCGTCGTTTTTGTCGCCTTTTCAGTTTGAAATATCCTACGAGTGTGTCACTCCTCTCCAAGACGGTACTTCCTCTGCCTCTTTCTTCCGTTCCTTCTTTTGCTTTCTTTTGCATGTTGTATCTCCGTGACCTATTAGGGTTATTTTCATATAGAAAGTCGACTGAGACGGACTTGGCAGTGTAAATTCATATTTGAATTGATTTGACTAATTTGTTTGCATTTTGTTCCTGTTTATAGGAATTGGTATTTCTGTATTTCATTGAAGGCCTTAGTTTAGCTAAGCTATTGTATGATTGTGGGGTTAGAGATTCATTTTCTGATTGTTTGAATTTCTTTAAGTGTTTGTTGATGTCACACAAAATGTATATCCCTTGAATAGAAACATCTAAGGGACAAAATATTTGAGTGTTTGAGAATTGAGGGCATCTCAGTTTAGAGATACTGATACAATCTGGAATATGGGGCTCACTGAACTTAATAAAATACAGCACGGAAGTAAAAAACCTAGGAATAAGTAAGAGCTAAGCTAGGGCTAATATTATTTCATTTCCCAAAGATGGTTACAATGAAATGAAAACAATGTAACTCATAGACCTAGCTAGATATACTAGAGAAGCTAAAATGCACCATTAATACACATTTGTAAGTAATCTTGGTAAGATGGGCTAAACCGCATAGGCTAAATGGCTATTCACGTGAGTAGCCACGTGCTAAAATTTCAGATCACATCATATACAAAAAGGTCGTGCATAAATTTGGTTGACTTGCTTGATGTAGGGTTCTTGATAGTGAGGTGATTCTTTCAATCATAAACACCAATAGGTTGTTTTGCTCACTTTTGCTGTAATTGGTAGCATTATATAAGCAGAGTTAATTATTTGCAAATGCTCAGAGGAAATCGAATGGAAATTATGGGAGTAATCAGCCCTAGGAGCTGATAAAATTTGTGGGTTCTTCATGTTGGACTCTTTGGCACGCTTTGTACCTGGATTGAGTCTGAGGTTATGAGTCACCGGGGAAACTTAACATGACTTGTGAGAAAGATCAGGTGTGCAGGGAAATATTTTTCAGGTTATTGACTAATTTTAATCATCAAACTACTGGACGCTGATAGACTCTGGCAGTAGCTTCAAGAAAGCGAACCTTAGAGTTCAAGCTTTCCCTCTCTAGAACTGATAAGTGCATACTACATACTATTATTATCATTTGCTGATGACCTGCAGCTAAAAGATTTCTACTGTTATAGGAATTTCATAGTATAATTTGTAATAGCATGTTTATGTGCAGCATTAATACATTAACTAGTCCTCCTCCATTTATGCATCCTAATGCATAAAATGAATCAAATAACCTATTTCACATTATTTCCTTTGGGGCTGTTTGGTTCGTTGATGGGATTAGAGGATCAAATAACCATCAGACTAGGGACTGGATCTGGGTAGAAGTTTTTCATGAAATGGATTGTTGTGAGGAATTATAAAAATGCTTATTTGGGAGAAAAACTGTATATGGGATTTAATAAGTCTTTATCCTTCTCTTGATTCATGGGATACAGGGTGGAAACAACTTTTGAACCCAGGTGTTCATCTAATTAAGTGTCACTTAAGCTATTAATAAAAACAAAACACAGTAAAGTATATTTGTAGAAAATTCATAGGAGTTGGTCTAGTGGCATGATAGTTGGTGGAGGTTGGAAAAACTCTGGAAGGGCATGAATTAGTTTGTGACCCATGGTATGGATCGCCTCGGGCAAATTGTAATCTGCCAGGAGCCGGACATCAAATCATCAATTCAAAGAACAGATAGAGGATAGTGTAGCACAATTGCTTACCCGTAAAGTCTAACCAAAGGCGGATGTTAGTCCTCCTAATCTGATTGGGCGTTATTTGGTTCCATATCAGAACAGAAAATGATCATTACTTCATTAGGACGTAGGATCTCAACCATCTTTCCCAACCTTTAAGACTCTTTAGGTAGTTAACTAGGGAAGAGAATGGACTTACTAATATTTTAGCATTTTAGGGCACCTTTGATCCTACTCACGTGCCTCTCTCAATTTAATTTTGTGATTATGTCTGTTGCAAATAGTGATGATTTTTGGAGATACATGCTTCTGTTGAATTAATTGAGATAATTATTGTCGTTATATGCTAAAAATGAGGGGGAACAATGTCTACTACTGTTATAACAACAACAGAGCCTGTGTAATCCCATAGGTGGGGTATGGGGAGAATAGAATGGATGTAGACCTTATCTCTACCTTGAGAAAGTAGAGAGGTTATTTCGATAGACCCTTGACTGTATGAATGATGGAAAAATCACATAGTAAAAAGCAAAAAGAACAACAAGAAAATAAGAAAGCGAGGCTAAATAATAACAGGTGGTACTCCCTCGGTTTCAATTTGTTTGTCTGGTTTTGATTTGACACGAAGTTTAAGAAAATAAAGAAGACTTTCAAAATCTTGTGGTCTTAAATTAAAGATTTGTAGAATTTATCATAATATTCTTTAATCTTGTGGTATTAGACATGTCATGTAGAAAATTGGAAGTAAAGAGTTGTCAAAAAAGGAAAGAGACATTCTTTTTGAAATAGACTAAAATGGAAAGTAACATAAACAATTGAAAAGGGAGTGTAATAGAAATCTAAAAATAGGGAAAAACAAGAAGAATAATACTAATACTCTGAGAAGGGGAAAGAAATGTGCCCTCCTTCCTACTTACCTTCTACCCTAGTCTTCTACCTCCACACGCTCCTATTAGAGATGATGTCCTTGGTGAGCTGAAGTTGTGTCATATCTTGCTTGATCACCTCGCCCCAATGCTTCTTAGGCCTACCTCTACCCCTTTTCATGTCCACAAGGGTCAACCTCTCACACCTCCTAATCGAGACATATGCATATCTCCTTTTTACATGCCCGAACCATCTCAGCCTCACTTACCGCATCTTGTCCTCCACGAGAGCCACTCCCACCTTGTCCCGAATAACTTCAGTCCTAATCTTATCTTTCCTGGTATGCCCACACATTCAACTCAACATCCTCATTTTTGTTACTTGAATATGAGACTTCTTGATTGGCCAAAACTCCACCCCATAAAGCATAGTCGGTTTAACCACCGCTAAGTAAAACTTACCTTTCAGACTAGGTGGCACATTCTTATCACCCAGGACACCAAATGCGATCCTCAATTGTGTCCTAATACGATAAGTGACGTCCTCGCCAATTTCCTCATTACCTTGGATTACTAATGCCAGGTACTAGAAACTTCCATTCTTGGGGATGACATGTGTGGCTACTGCTGTTGTGGATTTTCTATTTTAGATGCATACTTTTCCAAATTTTGTTGCTTCTTTCATGTGCTATTATATATAGTTACACCTGTTCGGTGATCATATATCTGCTTAATAAGGCCACCCTGTTCGGGATCTGTTTGTTTTGGCAACACAGTTCCCTTCTCATTTTAGATCAAAATTTCAGTAAACTGATATATAGATTGGTTGAACCGTTGAATTGAAGCTATATATTTTGCAGATAGAAATTCTCCCACCAAATTGATTTTTTTTTTCTTTTTTATTAGCCAGATACATTCTGGATGTTTTCAAGATTTAAACTACAAGCATATCACTTATTTTCTTTTTATGTATTTATTTGATTGATATGGGTCTAAATGGGACGACATGGTTAGTGAAGATTTATATAGCTGACCCCAATTAGGTTGGAATTGAGGCCTAGTTGTTTCTGTTGATGTTGTCGTAAGAATGGTTTATTTGATATTGGTTGCATCCAATAATCTCTGTCATATGCTCATGCAGATTTGGAATGGAAGCTCATCTATGTGGGATCGGCTGAGGATGAGACATATGACCAACTTCTAGAAAGCGTTCTTGTTGGCCCTGTAAATGTTGGAAATTACCGCTTTGTCTTGCAGGTATCTTCTCCGGGATTCCAATTATTCCTTGTGGAACTAATGCTTTGTCTGTCTCATTGAATTTGTGTCTTTTTTTCCAAACTTTGATGCTAGGCGGACCCTCCAGATCCTTCAAAAATTCGTGAGGAAGACATTATTGGTGTTACTGTGCTCTTGTTGACCTGCTCATATTTGGGGCAGGAATTTGTACGAATTGGGTACTATGTGAACAATGATTATGATGATGAGCAGCTGAGGGAAGAACCTCCACAGAAAGTCCTAATTGATAGGGTTCAAAGAAATATATTGACAGACAAACCTAGGGTAACAAAGTTCCCTATTAACTTTCGCCCTGAAAATAGTGAAAGAGAGGAGCAAGCCCCTCCACCTGATCATGTGGGTGAAGAAGAAGATCGAAACGAAGGGCAATGGCCTTTGCCTAAGACTAAATCAGATGAGGATGGAGCCTTGTGAAGATGTCAACTTTTTGTCTAATGCCTTAAGTTTTGGTTTGACAGTATTTTGTCTTGTAAGATATATCTCATCCTGGCTTCTCGTGGATGATGTTTGATCATTAAGACCTGGTCTTGTCTGCTTTTTCTCTTTTTTTCCCCTTGTGATATATGTATCAAGTCCAGTCTCATTTTGAAGCGGTTAACCAGACTGGTTTTTGGGGTTTAGAAGAAACTGTATGTAGACCAGATACCAATTTTGGCCTTGTATTTTGGTCCAAAATGTTGATATGCAGACTCTAATGATCTTATGATACTGATGTTTCTGACTTTCTTTTTGTGCGTTTGGAGTACAAGGGCATATCTAGCGTTTTAGCGTCACAAAGAAAATGAAAGAAATAACCAAAGATTAAACAGTGGTATTTCTTTTATATTGGCTTTCATATCATATGAATTTGTATTCAATTAACCAACACCAAATTTTTTAGTATCTCTCAAGTGGTGATGTGTTTTATTTGACTGAAAAGGAAAAAAAAAAAGAAGAGTAACAAGACATAATTGAGCAGATGTTGCCTCGTTGGTACATGTTGATGTTGATTGAAGTGCTTTTATCTAGTTGGGTAACATATCAACCTCTGGACCCCTATTTTGGACTCACTTCTAAACCAACTTTTTTCGATTAATTTGCATTTACATTGACAATCCAATATATACATGATGACCTCTAGGAAAAGGTGGCATAAAATGGGGTTAGAAACCTTCAAGAAAAAGATAGATATCAACTTGGCTTGGGATATTTGTTTCCTTCATGAAGCATGGAACATGACACAAAAATCAAAATTTGCCCACTACTTTGTCTATTGTCTTTCATTTTCATTTTGAGACGTCAAACCCAACTTGACATGTGTCGACCGCGTTTCGCAAGCGTATTGGCAATGGAAGAGAAATATATATACACTCCTCCACCATTAGGTTACAACTAGTGTGCGGCTATTTGCTCCAACTTTGACGGACAACATCATTTTGGATAGGTCTTCCTTTAGTTGATTTAAAATTTAGAGCCTGAAAAACACATTTAAAATATTACGATTTTTTGAGTTTAATATCTGAATTATTAAGTGTATGAGTTTCCTACTTGAACTATCACCGAATTTTTATCGAAGCACACTTAAATTATCTGTTGTTCCCTTTCCAACCCGAATAAAAAGTGAATAAACACCTGATAGATTGAATAGAAAGCTCAAAAAATCTAAATGCTTTAAGTGTGTTTTTTATCCTTCATTCTAAAATTTATGAATTTATTTAGTAATTTCAAATTAATATAATATAATAATATTTAGATTCACAAGTGAATAAAAATAACGGATTCACGTGAAATAATAACGACCTTTTAGATCTATCCTATTTAGTATCCCTTCTAATGTTTATAAAAAAAAAAAAGAAGTATCATATCAAGAAAATGCTATCTTTTATTTTCACAAAAAGAAAACGAAAAACATTTAACGCCCAAAACGACCAAGAAATAAAAGGAACTCTTAAAGGACAATGTACATTGTTGAACACTGTTTGATTTTCCTTATGGAGGTCTTTGTGTACAATTTTTCTTCTATCCTATATTTAGTGGATCCTACTAATTGTTCTGAAAGCAATTCTGCTTTTTCTTTGACAGATTTTAATTATTTAGAATTATAAAATTTATGATTATAACTTTTAAATATATAAAACCAAAATATAAATGAATTGATTGTCGTACTGAAAATATCAAAAATTTCTTTTGGCAAGCGGGCAGTCAAATAATCAAAGTAGTGAATCAGTAGACAAAACCAATTTCGTCATTCCAAACAGTGCCTCCAGTATCTGGGGGTAGGCAGATATAATAATATTTTAATTTTATAGAAATCCCTATATATGCGCAAACAGGGTGTTGCCCTTTCCAAAATATCTCAATTGATTCTCATCCGCTTCCCCAAAAGAATCGATCACTGAAAACTCCTCAAAATGTCCAACTCCGATCACCAAACCCCATCTGCTGTCGATGGCAACACCTTCGTTGCCATGTGCCTTGCACGCGCCGGCGTGGATCGGATGTTCGGAGTCGTCGGGATACCGGTAACTTCACTTGCGAACAGGGCGGTCGGGCTCGGAATCCGGTTTATTGCTTTCCACAATGAGCAATCCGCCGGTTACGCTGCTTCGGCTTACGGTTATCTTACTGGCCGACCCGGTATTCTGCTCACCGTTTCGGGTCCCGGTTGCGTTCACGGCCTCGCCGGACTTTCCAATGCAACCGTTAATACATGGCCCATGGTCTTAATTTCTGGGTCATGTGACCAGAAAGATGTAGGTCGTGGCGATTTCCAAGAATTAGACCAGATTGAAGCTGTTAAACCCTTCTCTAAATACTCAGCAAAAGCTACTGATATAACGAAAATCCCCAGCTGTGTTTTCAGTGTTTTGGATTGGGCCGTTTCTGGCAGGCCTGGTGGTTGTTATTTGGATCTTCCTACTGATGTGCTTCATCAGACTATTAGTGGCACTGAAGCACAGAAATTGATCGATGATGCTGATAGTTGCAGGAATAAAGAGGTCATTGCTAAACCCATTGTTGAACATTCGGAAATTGAAAAGGCGGCTGCTTTGTTAAGGCAAGCGGAGAGGCCTTTGATTGTGTTTGGAAAAGGGGCTGCAATTTCTAGAGCTGAAAATGCTTTGAAGAATTTAGTTGAGAGTACTGGAATACCCTTCTTGCCAACACCAATGGGAAAGGGTTTGTTGCCTGATAATCATGAGCTAGCTGCTACTGCCGCAAGATCACTGGCAATTGGAAAATGTGATGTGGTGTTGATCGTAGGCGCGAGGCTTAATTGGCTTTTACATTTTGGAGAGCCACCAAAGTGGTCTAAGGATGTGAAGTTTATCTTAGTTAATGTAGATAAGGAGGAGATCGAGCTTAGGAAACCATGTTTAGGGATAGTTGGTGATGCTACTAAGGTTGTTGAGATGATACATAAGGAGATTAAGGATGATCCTTTTTGTTTGGGGAAGTCTCATCCTTGGGTTGAGGCATTAACAAAGAAGAGCAAGGAAAATGTTTCCAAAATGGAGGCACAACTGGCAAAGGATGTTGTGCCATTTAATTTTATGACACCAATGAGAATTATTAGAGATGCAATACTGCAATTGGGCAGTCCTGCTCCAGTTGTTGTCTCTGAAGGTGCCAATACTATGGATGTGGGGCGATCAGTATTAGTTCAGACGGAGCCAAGAACTCGGTTGGATGCTGGGACGTGGGGGACAATGGGAGTTGGTCTGGGGTACTGCATTGCAGCTGCGGTTGCTTCACCTGAAAGGCTTGTAGTTGCTGTTGAAGGGGACTCTGGATTTGGCTTCAGTGCCATGGAAGTTGAGGTTTGTTGTCTTTCTCTTTTTCTTATGCTTTTTTCTATATATCCTCTATTAATAGCATCTGGCTGACTTGAGTTGTTACCCTAGGATAGCATTTTTGATCTTCAGCATATGATGCTTCTCTTTTCATGGTGACCAGAGAACTTCTTCATTATCTTGTTGCTTGTTACTGTCTAAGTGTCTCCTATTGTAAATCTTTACCATTTGTTGAGTATAATTAAGCTTGATGGAATAGAATTTCCTCATTTGTATAGAATTAAACTGATTGATACTTAAGCTTAGGCTCTGATGAAGCTCAAAATGCTATTTTTCCTGCTGCTTAGAGAACTAGCTATAGGTAGTTAGTGTCCTTCCTGGTCGTTGTGGATCTGTAGTTTCATCATGTAGTTGTTTCAGAGGATTCATCTGTAGTTTCATCCTTCCGAGTAGCACATTGGTTTCAGGAATGATATTGATAAATGGAATAACTTAGACTTCTTTTCATTGCGCTAATTTTATATGGCATCTTGATGGCATATCCCTTATTAGAAACATACTATGTTTCTTGCGGAACTTCTGCACAAATCTTAACCTGTAATGAACCACTTGATACAAATATGTACTGGACCATATCTTGCACTTGCAGACTTATGGGGTTGAATATTCATAGATTCTCTGCTGTTAAAACCCAAATCAGTTTTCAGTCACATGGTAATGTAAAGTGGATTTGAGTTGGTTCATAATATCTCGAGAAAGGTAACATAGTTCAGCCAATGAAGTGATCTTCTAGGATGCAAAGATCTTATTTTTTTCTAGTTGGAAAGATGGTTAGAAGGGAAATTTAGGGGGTTAGGAAGTGAAGCCTTGATCTGCTGGCTGCAGTGTGGCCCTGTGATTTCACAAGTCAGTACTATTACTTAAATCTTGTGCTACAACAGCATAAGAGAATTCAACTTGATGTCATAAATTAGTACAATTACTTTAATTGGGATTATTGTGATCTGTTAAAATGTTGAAATCAATACTTGGTAACGTTGATAAACATCCGAACTTTAAGATTGAGTAAGCAAAATTATCAGTTTAGTTTTCTATGGACCAAGCTGCATAAGTACATAATTACTTTAAGAATCTCCTACTTCCATACACTAGAAAGCTACTCCATGGGTTGATTTGAATCAACAATGGTTCGTCAACCAGCGCTCATAATGACTGAAACTTAGGCCCTTCCTTTGGTGTGCTGGTTCGTAATATTGGGCACATAACCTCTCCTATCAGTACTTGCACCCATCTTGTGCTACCCTTTTAGACCGGTTCTAGGGTGATTCATGATTTTTCTTATCTTTTTATACAATGTTTCTCGTTTAACTTTTTTTTCCCCTTGTTGCCTATGGCGGTGACCTGTTATAGTTGTGAGGATTTATTAGGCCTCCTTGCTTCGTGAGGATACCATGATCTCTTTTTCTCTTTTTGTTTAAACTTTAAAGCATTGATTACACTCTTTACAATGTAATGTTATACTGTAAACATACTTGAAATCCTCAGTTTATTCTCATTCATTTGCTAGGGAAGACATCCTGTCTAATTCTAAGTTACTTTTATATTATTTAGAATAGCTTACCTATGGCACCATTGGCTCCCATATAAAATTTTTAGGATCATTTTCATTTACACTTCTAATTCACAGTAATTTATGTACTGCAGACCCTAGTTCGCTATCAGCTCCCTGTTGTGGTTATTGTCTTTAACAATGGCGGAGTTTATGGTGGTGATAGGAGAAACCCCGAAGAAATTACTGGGCCTTACAAAGAAGATCCAGCACCAACATCTTTTGTTCCTGGTGCATCGTATCATCTTCTAATTGAAGCCTTTGGAGGAAAAGGGTACCTTGTTGGGACACCTGATGAACTTCGATCTGCACTTACTGAATCTTTTTCTGCTAGGAAGCCTGCTGTTATCAATGTGACAATTGATCCTTATGCTGGTGCTGAAAGTGGGAGGCTGCAGCACAAAAACTGAGATTTGGGGGGAATCTCTGATTATTTATGTATGGATATGCTTGCTGAAGTTCAGTTCTTGTCTGCCATTCGTACAAAAGAAAAACAGAAAAAAGAAAGATTGCTGTTGTTACACGGTATAGAGGATGGTCTTGAGTTAACAGTTGACATTAATGAATGAATTTTCGTATACGTAGTAAGATGAAAATAATGTATTTGCAACAAGTATTTACTCTTGTTATGGATGAAGGGTCACTTCAAATTTATTATCTTAGTCTCTCAGTTGTTTTGTTGAGTTCCTTGTTATGTCTCTG
>JACEIK010003748.1:44283-63957 GCA_018107945.1 Datura stramonium | reverse complement strand
TTTTACAAATTTAGACAAGGTTGAATCCATGGAGGAGCAGTTGCTGGAAAATGGAGAGAAGAGCAGATGGATAATAACGGAAACTTACCGTCAAGAACTTAAGAAGTTGAGTTATATAGCAGCACCAATGGTGGCAGTTTCACTGTTGCAGAATCTATTGCAAGTTGTATCCATGATGATGGTGGGACATCTTGACCAGATTTCCCTGTCAAGTGTTGCTATTGCTACTTCTATAACCAATGTTACCGGTTTCTCTCTTCTTGTAAGTCCTCTACCATTGTGATTGTTAAATCTTTAAAGTTGGTAAATAGGCGAGTTAAGTCAATCTTGGACGGTTCAAAGCAGAGAAGGATGCCTGATTTGAAATCTATGAGTTCAACTTTTTATTTTACCTATTATATTTTTAAAATTATGGGTTTTCTTAGTGAATTTTATATATAGAAATTATGGGTTTAGGCCTACTAATTATGGTAACCTTAGTGAATTATATATATAAAAATTAATACTCCGTGTCGAAAGTATTGAGCTCAGATGAACTCGGTGATAAAGCTATCTGGTTCAAAGCAAATCGAATTAATAAATGTATCATGATTCAACCCATCTAAAGTTTGCTCGGAGCAAAATGGTTTGGTAAGGATGGACCAGTTATAACTCAACATTCCCGATATGATCCAACATCCCTCTCTACTCACTTTGCTTTTGGAAAAGAGAAAGTGAAAGCATTAGTATCTCTTTTTTTTTAATATTTATTTATTTGCATAAGTTCTTCCAAATTTACATTATTCTTTATCTCCAAAGTTTGATTTTGTATGTTTGGGTTCGAGTTGCATTTTGACTTACAAGGTTACACCATTTGATCTGTTTCCACCCAATAGTTTGATGGGTAATTTTGACTTCTACCCGTTTGGTCAAGTAAACAAACAAGGTCATAATCCCATCTGTTTAAACTTGAGCGGTTAGCCAAGTTGGATTGATTTCGCATTTCAACTTTAACTTCATAATAGGACATGAACATTTTTAGAAATTCTTATGTTGAATTATGTAAATGTGAAACAGTCAGGGTTGGTTGGAGGTTTGGAGACTCTGTGTGGGCAAGCATATGGGGCAAATCAATGGCAGAGAGTGGGTACTTATACTTACAGTGCAGTAATATCTTTGCTTCTTGTGTGCATCCCAATCAGTATCTTGTGGCTCTTCATGGCCAAGCTGCTCATTTTAACGGGACAAGACCCTGTAATTTCAGTTGAAGCTTCTAAGTATTCTATGTGGCTTATCCCTGCACTATTTGGAGGTGCAATTCTTAGGCCTCTTACCAGATATTTGCAGATTCAAAGTTTGATTCTTCCAATGCTCCTAAGTGCTTTTGCAGTGTTATGTCTCCACATATCTCTGTGCTGGTTTTTCATATTTCAGTTGGGACTAGGAAAATCAGGTGCTGCTATAGCCTTTTGTTTTTCAATCTGGACTTTTGTAGCATTACTTGTGTTCTACATCAGTCAATCGAGTTCTTGTGAGAGGACGCGAACTCCTCTGAGTAAAGATGCCTTCCTTGCTATCGGACAATTCTTTCGTTATGCAACTCCATCTGCTTTAATGGTTTGGTAAGAAGTACTGCTTTTTTCTATAGAAGAATCTTTAGTGGTCTTGTTACATTTGTGATTAATTTTTCTTGATCTGTTTTTGTGCAATGGAAATCATCATAGCCTTAGATGGTGGTCACTTGAGGTGCTTACTTTGCTATCTGGTCTTTTACCAAATCCAAAACTTGAAACATCAGTATTATCAATATGGTATGTATGCACCAGTTCATGATAACCTATTTATGCTCAATTAATCGTTAGTGTATAGTACTGAACCATATATTTTTGCTGATCAGCTTAACGCTTTCTGCATTGCATTTTGCTCTACCATTTGGATTGGGAACTGGTGCGAGGTTAGTTCAATATTCATGCTTTTCTTAAAACTTCAAAAAACATCACAAAATATGCGTCCTTGCTATGTCTTTATGACTAAAAATTTCTGGCTCAAATATAGCACGAGGGTGTCGAATGAATTGGGATCTGGTAATCCTCAAAAGGCTCTAGTGGCAGTTAGAGTTGCAATGTTTCTTGCAGTTGCAGAGACAGTAGTGGCGAGCACAGTAACATTCTTATTCCGCAGAGTTTTGGGTAAAGCCTATAGCAATGATCGACAAGTGGTGGATTATGTTGCTGCAATTACCCCTTTTCTGTGTCTATCAATCATCACAGATAGCTTACAAGCAGTCATCTCTGGCAAGTCTTCTAACTAGCTATTATATCTTTGGATGATCGTTAAGTAGGCATTTAGCCAATATTTTTTTGGCAATGTTGGAAATAAACAGGAATAGCTAGGGGAAGTGGATGGCAGATTATTGGGGCGTATGTGAATCTAGGAGCATTCTATCTGGTTGGAATCCCAGTAGCTGCTGTACTGTGTTTCCTTGTAAATCTGAAAGCAAAGGGTCTTTGGATTGGACTTTTGGTTGGTTCTACAATACAAGCAACTAGTCTTTCCTTCATACTAGGTTTCACTGATTGGCAAAAACAGGTCCACTTTTCTTTGTTTCTCTCCTAATATTCATTTTGATCCTTTGTCGTTATTTAACTCTTTATGTATTGTTTCACTCACTGTGATGGAACTTTTGCAGGCAATAAAGGCAAAGAAGAGGGTATCAGAAAGAAGATCATCAGAAGAGAATGAATAGCAGGGAGTCTGCAGCACAAAAACTGAGGTTGGTCTGGATATGCTTGCTGAAGTTCAGTTCTTGTCTACTGCTGGAACAAACCAGAAAAGGAGGCCAAAATAAACAAGTGATGCTCCAGTATTCTTGCATTTGGAATGAACCAATATTGTAGGAGGAAATGAATAGCGATAGAAATAGGATTAAGTTAATGTCTCACCTCAATGATGCCATCTTGTATGAATTTTCATATACTATGGTGTAAGGGACCGAAAACTCTTTTTATGGATCAGTAAATTGAGTTGATTAATATAATGAATATACATTAAAGTATTTACCATTTATCATCCCATGATACTGGAGATTCACATAAATATATCTACTCATGGTTAAAATTAGTTTGACCACGTTCAGGGGTAACTAGGACCAACAACAGTTCAGGTGTACACCCATTAAAAGGTGTCAAGTTCAGGGGTCTTGACCTATTAAGCTAAAAGACTAACAACACTTACTGACAACACCTATTACCAACAAAACAATGAACTGTGAGATAAAGAAAGTCCCAAACGCAAAGCTTTACAGAGAAAGCTCACTTTATACCCAAAATCCAACGAATCAAATATGCAAACATAATCGGGACAATGGGAACAGAAAAGACTATTAGATGGGACACTCTCAAATGGAAAAGGAAATACCCCTTTTTACAACATCAAACTCTATCAATTATCATAATTATAATAATATTGAAGTGTGAATGCGTGTTAACTAACTATGGCTCAGAAAAAATGGACTGAGGGACAAGTAAAAATGAATGGAGAGAGTATTAAACATTGAAAATCTAGGACGTGATTTGGGGGTCTTCTTAAAGTACGGACGACCTGAAAAAATCTGGGGTAACACGAAAGATTTGTTTAAGCACGACTGAGTCATCACATAGCAAACTAGAATTTAATAATTCCAACCATTAGTTGACTATATAAAGAATATAGTATTATGCTATAAGATCACAGCTGCATCAAATATATATATATTTGTAGTTGTTTAACAAATTTAGACAAGGTTGAATCCATGGAAGAGCAGTTGCTGGAAAATGGAGAGAAGAGCAGATGGATAATAACGGAAACTTACTGTCAAGAACTTAAGAAGTTGAGTTATATAGCAGCACCAATGGTGGCAGTTTCGGTGTTGCAGTATCTAATGCAAGTTGTATCCATGATGATGGTGGGACATCTTGACCAGATTTCCCTGTCAAGTGTTGCTATTGCTACTTCTATAACCAACGTTAGTGGCTTCTCTCTTCAGGTAAGTCCATCCGCTGATACATTGTGATTGTTCAATCTAAATCTGTAGACTCGGTATGCTGTTCTGTTTCAAGAGATTATATGTCTTTTGAGGCAATTTTCTTCCATGTGATTTTAGGTCTATTTCGCTCCCTATTAACACCTTTACTCACCATGGTTTCATATCTAATGCATATAAAGATCGACGTAGGACTTGATCAAACCATCTCAAGACACATTATCTCACTTTATCCTCGATGTGTGCTACTATGTAATTTTATTCGTCATGCTATATTTTAGTAAAATCTTATGTTGTTTGAGGGGTTGAATTTTGTAAATATGAAATAGATAGGGCTGGTTGGTGGTTTGGAGACTCTGTGTGGGCAAGCATATGGGGCAAATCAATGGCAGAAAGTCGGTACTTATACTTACAGTGCAGTAATATCTCTGCTTCTTGTTAGTATCCCAATCAGTATCTTGTGGCTCTTCATGGCCAAGCTGCTCATTTTAATGGGACAAGACCCTGTAATTTCAGTTGAAGCTTCTAAGTACTCTATCTGGCTTATCCCTGCACTATTTGGAGGTGCAATTCTTAGGCCTCTTATCAGATATCTGCTGATTCAAAGTTTGATTCTCCCGATGCTCTTAAGTGCTTTTGTGGTGTTATGTCTCCACATATCTCTATGCTGGTTTTTCATATTTCAGTTAGGACTAGGAAAATCAGGTGCAGCTATAGCCTTTTGTTTTTCAATCTGGACTTTTCTAGCATTACTTGTGCTTTACATCAATCGATCGAGTTCTTGTGAGCGGACTCGAACTCCTCTGAGTAAAGATGCCTTCCTTTCTATCGGACAATTCTTTCGCTATGCAACTGCATCTGCTTTAATGGTTTGGTAAGAAGTACTGCTTTTGTTATTGAAGAAACTTAAGTGGTCTTGTTATATTTGTGATTAATTTTTCTTGATCTGTTTTTGTGCAATGGAAATCATCATAGCCTTAAATGGTGGTCATTTGAGGTGCTCATTTTGCTATCTGGGCTTTTACCAAATCCAAAACTTGAAACATCAGTATTATCAATATGGTATGTATGCACCAGTTCAGGATAACCTATTTTATGCTCAATTCATCATTTGTGTATAGTACTGATCCTCATATTTTTGCTGATCAGCTTAACAATTTCTGCATTGCATTCTGCTATACCATTTGGAGTGGGAGCTGGTGCGAGGTTAGTTCAATGTTCATGCTTTTGTTAAAACATCAAAACAATAATGCATCCTTGCTATGCCTTTAAGACTACAATTTCTGGCTCAAATATAGCACGAGAGTGTCGAATGAATTGGGATCTGGTAATCCGCTGAAGGCTCTCATGGCAGTTAGAGTCGCAATGTTTGTTGCAGTTGCAGAGACATTAGTGGCAAGCACAGTGACATTCTTATTTCGCGGAGTTTTGGGTAATGCCTATAGCAATGATCAACAAGTGGTGGATTATGTCGCTGCAATTACCCCTTTTCTGTGTCTATCAATCATCACGGATAGCTTACATTTAGTCATCGATGGCAAGTCTCCTAACTAGCTATTATATCTCTGGATGATCGTTAAGTAGGTCGTTTGGACAATATTTGTTTGAACCTTGAAAAAAGAGTATTTCAAGTAGTGTGATTTTTGAGGCCTGTGTTGGAAATAAACAGGAATAGCTAGGGGAAGTGGATGGCAGATTATTGGGGCATATGTGAATCTAGGAGCATTCTATCTTGTTGGAATCCCAGTTGCTGCTGTACTGTGTTTCCTTGTAAATCTGAAAGCAAAGGGTCTTTGGATTGGACTATTGGTTGGTTCTGCAATACAAGCAACTATTCTTTCTTTCATATTAGGTCTCACTGATTGGCAAAAACAGGTCCACTTTTCTTTGTCTCTCTCCCAATATTCATTTCTGATCCTTTGCCTTATTTAACTCCTTATGTATCGTTTCACTCATTGTGATGGTACTTTTGCAGGCAATAAAGGCAAAGAAGAGGGTATCAGAAAGGAGATAATCAGAAGGAAATAATTAGAGGAGATTAATTCAAAGAAGAAAAATAGAGGATCACGTTTCCTTCTAATTAATGTTCGCTTGGTTGACTACACGATTAGGTTCTATTAATTGCTATTGGCTACAAAATCAAATCTGGTTAGCAATAATTTATATTATCTCCAATTCAGAAGTTCTGATAATGTTTGAGGGTGCATCTGCAAATGGGATATAATTAGAGCCTTTGGATCTGTTTTAAAGGTTGACTACTAATTAGTTTGGGCAAATTCTTTTTTCTTGATCACTAAATTAACTCTGTCCCACTAAGTAGTTGATAAGAATGGACAGAGTTTATGAAACAAAGAAGCATGTGTTTCCAAAAATATTTAATAAGTTCATTATTCTGTACACATAAAATCTCATTTTTGATTCGAAATTTTGATTTTTAGTCCTGTTCTAACAAGATGAGTTGGGGTAGACAAATCCAAATTTGATAGATGAAGCAGAAATCAACTTATTTGGCTTAGAGGTTGTCAACACTTTAACCCAAAAAAAAAAAAGAAACACGAGGTCCTCAAAACTTTGGCTGAAAAAACGTGATAATATGTTTGGCTCATATTTTTTCGTGCCAACTAAAATGATTTTCATACTTGAGAATAACATAAATAACGTTTTTATTAATAAATTAATTACTCCATTAATAATTTCTACTAAAGTTCGATAATATTCTAAATATATGTACTATTAATTGCTTGAAATTTCATTGGGAACTATGAGTAATTTTGTAACTTAAAAAAAAAAAAAACTTTTAAGCAAAAGTGCGTAAAAGCCAAAAAAACAAAAAAAAAAAAGGGATTTTCCAACTTATACTTTTAGATTGTTTTAAGCAATTTTTAACTTGTTTTAAGTAGTTTTTTATTTTGCCAAACACTTAAAAAAAGCTAAGAAAGAGATTAAAAAGTAATTTGATCAACTTTTAATTCAATCTAAACAGGCTCATGAAAGTTTTTGGCCGTCTCAACCATCAATTCTAGGGCTGGTATAATCCTTAGGCGGTCCAACAGGCTAAGACATATAGGTTGCAATACACATTGATGGCTTTGGGTAAATTAAACTAAATTTTAGGTCTTTTGTGTTCATATTTCTTAGTGATGAATATAATGTAAGTATGTAACTTAGGGTGCTGGTATGCGGGGAAATAGATCTTGAGCTTAATTCAACTTCAAAAGTTAGCTCTTGAGAGAAGGATTGTTTAAGTCCATATAAGGAGATCACACATATCATCAACCACCGCTGTGAGACTTTTCATTCTTCAACATGGTCGGGGTTCCACGGAGTGGGGACACAATTCCATTTCTTAAGGAGGTGAATTACAAATTGATAATCAACACACAGGGAGTAAAGAAAGTTTACTCCAGAAATGCAATTTGGATTATATGATCTGCTCTGTAATAAGAATGCCATATATTTAATTTTCCAATAAAAATAGATAGTCCAACTTTGGGGTCTTTGTTTGAGCGCAAAAATAGGTGCAACAAGCCAACAAGGACATAAAAATACCTTGAAAAAGAACACGTTAGTGGTAGCAATGTCTGAAAATCGTGCAGAATATCGGAACTCATTCTTAAACTACTCAAGTGGTGGTCAGAACCCTTATAATTTAATACTAAAACAACATATATATTATGAGTTTTAACCTTTGAATAGTCTTAAGATCAAACAACAGACAAATGAGATTTGCTAGTACAACTAAAATTGTAGCAAATCACATTAATAATGGATCAAAAAAATAAAGGAAGAGAAAACATTTATAACATGTATGTGACAAAGCAAGCAAGCAAAACATATCTTTCTCTGACTACAGCCATATCACAATATCAAGTTGTAATTGTGAATATTATAAGGGTCTTCATCTGTTGAAGTGGAAACAAGTAGAACTATCATGGAAGTGGAGTTGCCACAGAGCTCAAAATTAGAAAAGAGATGGCAGATAAATTGGGTTACTTTATCTCAAGAACTAAAGAAGACGAGTCGCATTGTTGCTCCAATGGTGGCAGTATCAGTGTTTCAGTACCTCTTGCAAGTTGTATCAGTCATGATGGTGGGACATCTTGGACAGTTAGCCCTGTCTAGTGTGGCCATTGCAACTTCTCTTACTAATGTCACCGGTTTCAGCCTACTTGTAAGTTCTCTTTACATTTTAGTTCTGAGGCGAATTCAAAGATTAGAGTTAGTGGTTTCAGAATGAGTATGATCTTATTTTATATATACGTTTTCATTTTCTTGTTGTAAATCTAAAACAAGGACTTTAACTGAACCTGCTGAACCCATCAAAGATTCTCCTCTGTATCTTACTGTTCTTAATGCGTGAGACCATATTGATTGACTGAGGTTTGTGAAAATGGAACAGTCGGGGCTAGTTGGTGGTTTGGAGACACTATGTGGACAAGCTTATGGAGCTCAGCAGTACCACAAACTCAGTACATATACTTACACTGCTATAATCTCTCTGTTACTTGTATGCATACCAATCTGTGTGTTGTGGTTCTTCATGGACAAATTGCTTATATTGACTGGACAAGATCATGAAATCTCAATTGAGGCGCGGAAGTATTCAATATGGGTGATCCCTGCTTTGTTTGGTGGTGCAATTTCTAAACCACTAGTTAGATACTTGCAGACACAGAGCTTGATCCTTCCTATGCTTTTATCTTCCTTGGCTGTTTTATCATTCCACTTGCCCATAAGCTGGGCTCTCATATTCAAATTGGAGCTAGGAAACATAGGAGCTGCTGTAGCCTTCAGTGTATCTAGTTGGTTATATGTACTATTTCTCGCATTTTATGTCAAATATTCAAGCGCCTGTGAGAAGACTCGAATGCCTTTCTCCAAGGATGCCTTCTTTGGTATGGGAGAATTCTTCCGTTTAGCTGTCCCTTCTGCTGTAATGGTTTGGTAAATATTCGTCTTCCTGAATAAATCCCTCATGCCTGATGATCAATTGGATGAAGTATCTATTTATTTATATATTTTCTGTTATCACAATGACTAATTTTCCAATTTGGTTACCTTTATTGTAGCCTAAAATGGTGGTCACTTGAGGTGCTTACTTTGCTGTCAGGCCTTTTACCATATCCAACACTTGAGGCATCAGTGTTGTCAATATGGTACCATATTCTAATCCACAACCTATTCATATTAGTGAATTTGGGAGAATTTCAATAGAAATGCTTCTGATATTTCATTTGTTCACTCTCAGCTTAACAATTTCCACATTACACTTCACTATACCATATGGCTTCGGAGCTGCTGCAAGGTTTGACTCAATTAACAATCAAGCCATTTTCATCAGTGAGAACTCATACAAAATAACCCTACTCCATTTCACTTGTTTTGTCTTAATTTTATTTAATAGTACTCGAGTTTCTAATGAATTGGGAGCTGGGAATCCTCAGAAGGCTCGAAAGGCAGTTCAGGTAGTAATGTTCCTTGCAGTAATAGAGACAGTAGTGTTAAGCACTAGTCTGCTGGGAAGCAGGCATATATTGGGAAGAGCATTTAGCAATGAAAAGCAAGTGGTGGATTATATTGCTGCAATGACTCCTCTTCTATGTCTATCCATTGTCACAGACAGCTTACAAGCAGTCATCTCTGGTTAGTTTCCAAGCTTCCTTCTTGTCATGATTTGTATTTGTTGAGTAATTCATGCGCAGTTTAGTTACTTAAATGCTACAAAAATTGCACTGCTCTGTACCTGAACTTAACCTTAACATTTTTCTCAGAAATTTTTTTTGCACTGCAGTTGGACTAAGATTAATTTTTCTTAACGAAAAAACAGGTATAGCAAGGGGAAGTGGATGGCAGCATATAGGGGCATACATAAATCTAGGGGCATTTTATTTGATAGCAATCCCCTTAGCAGTGGTGTTGGGATTTGTTCTACACATGAAAGCAAAGGGTCTTTGGATTGGAATAGTTGTTGGTTCTACTATACAATCCATCATTCTATCTATTGTTACATGTTCCACTGACTGGGAAAAACAGGTTAATTATTATTTTTATTTTTTTTTTGGCATTTTTGTCGTTTCTCTTTCTATATTCTGGTATTTGAAAATTTTAATAATGGACAATGCAGGCAAAGAAGGCAAGAGAAAGGATGCACCAAGGAAGATCTTAAGAAGACAAGTGATAAAGAAATATGCCTTTAAGCTAATTATTGTACATCTAGAATTATAAACTTTGTATTGAATCATCTGGTTATAACAGAATGAATATAATAATTAATAAGGAGATAAAAATATAAAAAGAATCAAAGTAATAACATTCAGTAGTTTGTTATTTACTGCGAAATAAGCTTGGGTTTTGTTTAATTTGAAACTCTCCCATTAAGAAAAAAGTCAATTTTTTTTTTTTTTTTTTGTCTTTTAAGCAATTATATTGTTTTTACATATCATCACGTAATTTATTTTTGAGAACTTTGACAATGTTAAACGACTTCGTCTTACTTTAAACGCTTTAGTTTTTACAATTTGTGAAACTATTGCAGTAAGAAATTAGATTAAATTTTTATGTTTTAAAATGAAATTCTTGAAGGGTCGTAGATTAGGAAATATGTTTTATTTTAAAAAATGGCACTTAAGTTTGATTTGGGTTTTTCTATTAAATGAAAGATATATATGAAAACTTTCATAACGGCAGGGTAGATAACATGATGAATGAAAGATATACATGAAAACTTTCATAACGATAGGATAGATAACACGATGAGGGTAAATTTAATTAATTTTTGAAAGTAAAAAATAAATAAATTTATCCCTTTTTTCATTTTATAAATAGAGTTTTTTTGCTGTTATCTCGAAATTAGAAAATGTGTAATTAGATGTGCTACATTTCAGCAAAATCCAACTCTTATGAAGATGAGCTTTAATTCTTGACTAATCTATTCATTGGTAGGGCATTTCTTCCTGTGACCGCCTTTCCTACCAAAAAGCTAACCCAACAAAATCCGGGTTTTTTCTAGACTAGACCTTGCTTACTTTGGAAAAGAAATCAGTTTTTTGCGTAGATTATTTTATTTTAGGATGATTTTTAATTTTTGATTTTCAGTATTTTAAGTAATAAAAATGTGATAAAAATAAAAAAAGTTGCAAGGAAAAAATAATTCGCAAGGTATATAGCTCAAAGACACAAGTTCATTAATAGTTCATTCTAGTGAACTTACATCTAGGGCACAAGTTTATGCTACTAAACTTATGCCATTAATCATAATTTATGTTAATTTAAGCCTTGAGGCATAACTTGTGCAAAAGACTTGTGTTTTGTGAATTTTATTTTTGCCTTAGCCATTTCTTTTTTTTGGGGGGGCTATTAAGAATATTTTGACCACTTTTTTGTCACTTAAAGTGCAAAAAGACAAAAATTAATGACTACTAATTTGAGGGGTAAATATTAAAGACCACCCAAAATAAGATAATTTGTGCAAATGACCCAAAAGAAATTTGTTCACGCTGGTATGAGTGGTGGGAATGGTATGACTCTTGGCACTCGTTTGGTAAATCCATGGATAAAACGCAGGAATACTTTAATTCTATGTTTGGTAAGGAGTATTAGTTAGTCGTAGGATTATTTATCCCATCATTTATACTATAATGATGGAATGAGTTATCTCATATATATAGTGGGATAACTAATTCCATAAGATATTTCAATCCATGAGATAACTTTGTTTATCCCATTCATGTACCAGACGATCGATCCCTCGGAGTCTTGGGCCGTCCAATAGGCTAACACATCCACGTTATGGCACACATTAATGGTTTTGTGTATATATTAAAAAAAAATTATATTGTTTGTGTTCATATTTAATGTGGTTTTGTGTATATTACATCAAATTTTATGTTTTTGCGTTCATCTTTCTTAGTGATGAATATAACATAACCTTTTATTATTCTTTTTTTAACACATTATGTACTTCGGTTCTTTCATAAAAAGTACACATCATCTTGTTCCGGACTCTTGTCCGCCTTCCCCCCTTTTTTTTTGACATACAATTTGGAATAATACAATCTTCTCAGCAAGAAGAATGCCATATATTTCATCTTCCAAAAAAATAATCTTGTGAGCAAGAAAAGTGCCATATATTTCAGCAAGAAGAATGTCACATCCAATATTGGGGACAAGCCAACTAGGACATATAAAAATACCTTGTAGAGGACACATTAGTGGTTAGCAATATACGAGAACTCGTACAGAATATGGTAACTGATCATTCTTAAAACTACGCAAGTCATGCTGGTTAGAATCCTTATTATAATATAATGGTGAAAAACCACACACATGTATGTATTACTAATAAGAGTTAATTGGGAGCCTTTAAATAGTCTTAGATCAAACAAAAGTCAATTGGGATTTGCTAGTACAGCTAAAACTGTAGCAGATCAGGGATAAAAAACATATATAACATGTATGTGACAAAGCAAGCAAGCAAAGCATATATTTCTCTGCCTACATCAATCTCATAATATCAAGTTGCAATTGTGAATATTATAAGGGTCTTCATCTGTTGAAGTGGAAACAAGTAGAACTATCATGGAAGAGGAGTTGCCACAGAGCACGAAATTAGAAAAGAGATGGCAGATAAATTGGGATGCTTTATCTCAAGAACTAAAGAAGACGAGTCGCATCGTGGCTCCAATGGTTGCAGTCACAGTGTTTCAGTACCTCTTGCAAGTTGTATCAGTCATGATGGTGGGTCATGTTGGACAATTAGCCCTGTCTAGCGTTGCCATCGCTACTTCTCTGACTAATGTCACTGGTTTCAGCCTACTCGTAAGTCCTCTCTACATTCTAATTCATAGGCGAATTCAAAGATTAGAGTTAGTGGATTCAGAATGAGTATGATCTTATTTTATATATACATTTTCTTTTGTATGATATATAGTAGTTTGAATGGAGAACAATGAGTTCAGTTGAACCTGCTGAACCCGTCATAGATTCTCCTCTGTATCTTACTGTTCTTTATGCATGAGACCATATTGATTGAATGAGGTTCGTGAATATATGGAACAGTCAGGGCTCGTTGGTGGTTTGGAGACACTATGTGGACAAGCTTATGGAGCTCAGCAGTACCACAAACTCAGTACATATACTTACACTGCTATAATCTCTCTGTTACTTGTATGCATACCAATCTGTGTGTTGTGGTTCTTCATGGACAAATTGCTTATATTGACTGGACAAGATCATGAAATCTCAATTGAGGCGCGGAAGTATTCAATATGGGTGATCCCTGCTTTGTTTGGTGGTGCAATTTCTAAACCACTAGTTAGATACTTGCAGACACAGAGCTTGATCCTTCCTATGCTTTTATCTTCCTTGGCTGTTTTATCAYTCCACTTGCCCATAAGCTGGGCTCTCATATTCAAATTGGAGCTAGGWAACATAGGAGCTGCTGTAGCCTTCAGTGTATCTAGTTGGTTATATGTACTATTTCTCGCATTTTATGTCAAATATTCAAGCGCCTGTGAGAAGACTCGAATGCCTTTCTCCAAGGATGCCTTCTTTGGTATGGGAGAATTCTTCCGTTTAGCTGTTCCTTCTGCTGTCATGGTTTGGTAAATATTCGTCTTCCTGAATAAATCTCTCATGCTTGATGATCAATTGGATGAAGTATTTACTTATTGTTATCTGAATGACTCAAATATGGGAATACTCTTATTGTAGCCTAAAATGGTGGTCACTTGAGGTGCTTACTTTGCTGTCAGGTCTTTTACCAAATCCAACACTTGAGGCATCAGTGTTGTCAATATGGTACCATATTCTGATCCACAACCTGTTCATATTGGTGAAATTTGGGAGAATTTCAATAGATTGCTTGCTTCTGATATATCTTTTGTTCATACGCAGCTTAACAATTTCCACTTTACACTTCACTATACCATATGGCTTTGGAGCTGCTGCAAGGTTTGACTCAAATCAGTGAAAACTCTTGCAAAATAATCTTACTCCATTTCACTTGTGTTGTCTTAATTTTTATTTTTCTTTTAAAGTACTCGAGTTTCAAATGAATTGGGAGCTGGGAATACTCAAAGGGCTCGAAAGGCAGTTCAGGTAGTAGTGTTCCTTGCAGTAATAGAGACAGTAGTGTTAAGCACAACTCTGTTTGGAAGCAGACATATATTGGGAAGAGCATTTAGCAATGAAAAGCAAGTGGTGGATTATATTGCTGCAATGACTCCTCTTCTATGTCTGTCCATTGTCACAGACAGCTTACAAGCAGTCATCTCTGGTTAGTTTCCAAGCTTCCTTCTTGTCGTGATTTGTATTTGTTGAATAATTCACCCGTAGTTTAGTTACTTATATTCTACAAAAAGTGCATTGCCCTATACTTGAATTTAACCTTTCATTTTTCTAACAAAAAACAGGTATAGCAAGGGGAAGTGGATGGCAGCATATAGGGGCATACATAAATCTAGGGGCATTTTATTTGATAGCAATTCCCTTAGCAGTGGTGTTGGGATTTGTTCTACATATGAAAGCAAAGGGTCTTTGGATTGGAATAGTTGTTGGTTCTACTATACAATCCATCATTCTATCTATTGTTACATGTTCCACGGACTGGGAAAAACAGGTTAATTATTATTATTATTTTTTTGGCATTTTTGGCGTTTCTCTTTCTATATTCTAGTAATTGAAAATTTTGAGAATGAACAATGCAGGCAAAGAAGGCAAGAGAAAGGACACACGAAGGAAGATCTTTAGAAGATCAGTGATAAAGAAATATGGCTTTTTTTGTAGCATATTTCTTGGATTAGAGAATGGTGTTATTTCCATTTGCAATGGCAACTTTACATTAGTCAAGGCTTTAAGCTGATTATTGTAAATCTCAAATCAATACCTGGAACAACCTATCTGCCTCATTCGCTTACACCCTAGCCTCTCAAATACCACCACATGGGATCACACTGGTGTATGTTGTTGTTGGTTGTACATCATCGAATTTTTTTTATTTTTAGTTATAAAACTTTGTATTGCATCTGGTTATAACACAATGAACAATAATACTACTTAATAAGGAGATTAAAATATTAAAAAAATCGAAGTAATAACATTCTGTAGTTTGTTAACCACTGAGAAATAAGCTTGGGTTTTGTTTAATTTGATTTTTAAAAAGTCAAAATATTAGTTTGCTCTTAAGCAATTATAGTGTTTTAGCATATCATCACATAATATATTTTTGAGAAATTTGACCGGTTTCATCTTGTTTTAAACACTTTAAATTTTACAATTGTGAAATTATAAGCAGTAAGAAATTAGATTAAATTTTTATGTTTTAAAATAAAATTCTGTCCAAAAATTAGATTAATTTTTTTAAATTTCCTCTTGTGGTTTGTCAGTTAGTATCAGAGGGATGAAAATTATTGTTTAAAAAAATTATAAGCTTAAATAACGTGTCCTCTGAGTTGACAAGTGTAGTTATATTTTTTTTTAGTATTGGAGTTTTAAATTTAGCTTTAACTCTAAAAACACAAATAAAAACAAGAAAAGAAGAAATATTTGCTTTCATGATCAACAAACTCCTAAAAAATAGCAACTAAATCAACATGTTAAAAGAAGAAAATCCAGCAACTTCTTTGGACATTTTAATGAGTATTTAATCAACAATTTGCTGCAAACTTCCGAAGCCTCTGAGAAATTCAAATATGCTCTTTGACAAGATTTTGGTAAACATATCTGTTAGTTGAAGATTCTCTTGCAATACTTAAACCCATCAGATCCTTCTTTTTACATTTCTCTGAAAAAAGAATAATTTGATATTGAAATACTTTTTTTTTTAATGATAAAAACAGAATTATTTAAAATAACAATAGCTGTTTAATTATCCACAACGTCTAAAAGACATACCTTTGTGGGTAGTCATTTTATCATTCTCAGAGGTATAAGCATTAGACTATGTATTAGACATTGACCAATAATTTTTCTATATCAACTTTTTGTTATCTCGAAATTAGAAAAATTGTAAATTGTACCAGGGGTATTTTTCTTCTAGTTTTATAAATGTATTTTTCTTCTAATAAGTTATCTTCTTCATGTATATAATTAATTATCTCATTTTCTTACAGTCAAGTAGCTTTCAGCTCCTTTTGATGAAAAATGCGGGTGAAAAAAATCCCCTGTTACGAATGAAATTATGCTCCCTGTCAGCCTGTCCCTGTACTTCTTTTGAATTTCTTTTTTTTTGTTCATATATTTTTGTGATCTTGTTGCAAGTTGATCAAATCCCAACATGATCTATTGGTTGCACGTCGATCATAATATCTGGTCTGAGCAAATGTCAACATCTTGTTAAGATTACCAAGTGACCTTTTAGCGACAACTATATGCACCTGGAAAATTTTATAGTACTGATTATAATTTACAATGGCTGGATTTTAGTAGAATTTCAACATGAATACTTACATTTTTTTTAAAAATTGACCATGTTCCACGCTTACTAATTCCAAATGCTTAGGTAGTCGCATTGATCTTATTTTCTGCTGTAATATTTTGCTATATGAATCGAAAAAGGTGTCTGAGGTCATAACGTATTAAGGTGTAGATCTCTTATTTTATAAGAAATTACAAGTTAATAAAGATATTGAGTGAAAGAAACAAGATGTCAGTCATGATAGAGTTCGGTGAGAGTAAACATAAACTTTCGAGGGGCTTACTTTGATTTGAGATAGGCAGAGGGGGAGTACGCATTCAAATGCAATTGATAAAAACTTTGGGACTTTTGGTACGCGGGATAAGGGATAATAATTCTTGGATAAAATGTAGGAGTATTTTAATTCTGCGTTTGGTAAGGAGTATTAGTTAGTCCCAGGATTATTTATCCTACCATTTATATTATAATGATGAGATAAGTTATCTCATATATATGGTGAGATAACTAATCTCATGGAATATCTCAATCCATGGGATAACGTTATTTATCTCATCCCATACCAAACGGCCCCTTAATGTATCGGGTGTTTACCTGCATCAAAATCAATGAATGTAAGATAACTATATATCTTGCACGGTATAATGATATACATTTTCACTTTAATTTGTTAAATTCTTAGTTGGATATAAATACTCTGTGCGGATGACTAAGTTTTTAGCGAAGCAATCATTTAGTCTCCATCACACTATATGCCAATGATTATTGGAGAAAAATGAAAAGTATAAGAAATGTTTATAACCCATATATAGTAGTACTAATTAATTGAGAACCATATTTGTCTTTTAAAACATTACTTATATCGACACAGTTATAATTCCTAAATAAAATTAAAACTCCAGTAAGAATATATTGTAATGGCAAATCAATCTTTAGAATATCTGTAAAAGTATGATAGGACGTGCGACCAAATCATTTTCGCACATTGTGTGTGCCTATTATATAACTGTGTGGAAGTGGAAAGGCTGATTGTTCAATTCGAAGCTATTTGTCAAACTAATTATATGTTGAAATGGTTGCATCAAGGATTCTCTCAACATCTCGAAAAATCATCAAGCCCGCCTCTCCCACCCCACATTCACTTAGACGTCAAAATCTTTCTTTCTTTGATCAATTAGTCAGTCATGCATATTGTCCCTTGGTCGCATTTTACTCCAAACCGCCTCCAAATGCTAACAACTCCTTATATGAGTCAAGTCACATATCCCAACATCTGGAAAACTCACTTTCAAAAGTATTGTCCACTTACTATCCCTTTGCTGGAAGACTCAATAAGGATGACACTTTTGTTAATTGCAATGACTTTGGTGCTGAGTTTTTAAATGTCCGAATCAATTGTCCAATGTCCGAAATTCTCCACCACCCCGACAATGATGCTATCGATTTAGTCTTCCCGCGGAATTTGCCTTGGGGCACTTCTTCATTCGAGGGCCGAGGGAGTTTACTAGTGGCCCAATTGAACCATTTCAACTGCGGCGGAATAGCAGTCAGCGCATGCATCTCACACAAGGTTGCCGATGGATATAGTACGGCTAAATTCTTTACGGATTGGGCCTCCACAGCTCGTGGGCCCATTTCAACATCGGGCCTCAAGTTTGGTACAGATCATATATTCCCATTAATGAATGACCCTCCAGTTGTACCTAATACGGAGCCACGTGAACCACAACGACTCGTGTCGAGACTGTACCATATCCCTTCCTCTAGCTTGAGCAAACTCAAGGATACAGTTGCAACGAAATCAACCGTGCAGAATCCAACGCGCGTTGAAGTTGCAACAGCACTCCTTCATAAATGCGGAGCGACTGCAGCAGCAATGGCGAGCGAGTCGGGCTCGTTCCGGCCGTCTTTATTGTGCAATGCGATGAGTTTACGCCCATCGCTGCTCCAGCTAAAAACCATCGGTAACCTTGTTACTTACCTTGTCTCGTTTGCAGCTACGGAAGACGAGATACAATTGCCTAATTATGTCGCTCAACTACGCAAGGCGAAATGTGAATTTCAAGACAAGTTGAAGGCTAATATGTATATTCCAAAGGAGGTGCTAGCCTCACATACATTTGAAAAAATCAAATTTGGTGCAGATATAGTAGAGGAGCATAGACCTGATTTGTATTTGTGTAGCAGCTTGTGCAATTTCGGGGTATACGATGAAGCTAATTTTGGATGGGGCAGGCCCGTAAGAGTGACCATACCGAGTCGTCGAAATCCAGTAAGGAAATACTTGTATTTCTTGGATAACGTAAATGGAGATGGCATAGATGCGGTAGTCACTTTGACAGAGAAAGTCATGCCATTATTTGAAAGTAACAAAGAGCTCCTCCAGTTTGCTTCCCCATCATTTCAGCCACAAGAGTAGCTGCCAACGTATATATCTTATTTTTAATATACACAACCCTACAAATATTTTTTACATTATCAGATCATCTTTACCTATTGAATCGAGAATAATATTTTAATTTTCAAATTTCACATTTTAATTGAGTAGTTCTCGGCGTCGGGGTAATTGCCTTCTCCATTTGCCTATATAATCCATCTTTTTACTAAAATAAATTTTACAACCTCAGGCAGCTTACTATTTTTATCAATTTAATGGCAATGTTTTCTCTTCCTATCCCTCTCCACATTTTCCATAGTTTCTTGGCGCACATTCGATGCAAAGCTTGACTGCATATAAAAGGAAATTAAATGTTCTCCAATCACATTGAAATCTGCGGAAATATTTAGGAAGGCAATAGTCCAGTCTTCCACATGGTGAACATTTTGTCCGGTAATATATTGTCATCCAAAATCCAAATACAGGCACTATCTTAATTTCACGAAGACAATAAACTAAAGTTCCTAGCATGTTTTTTATAAATATAATTGAAAAAGGGTCAAATTATCACTGGTGCCTTCGTTGTTGCAAAGTGACACATATTTACCCTTATATTTCTTTTAGAATCACATTTTTCCTTATTTTAAAATCCAGGAAATGAAATCTTAATAAAAAATGAAAAAGGCAAAAATATTCTAATCCCCAAGTCCTTACCTACATGAATACCTATAGGTGTTTGTCTTCCGTCTATTTGATTTGGCAGAAAATAACAAATTAAAAAATAAAACTAGTGATGTTTGATTGAGCATATAATTTAAGGGGGAAAAAAACTTTTGATGCGAGCGTGCCTTTTTTTTTTTTTTTTTAAAGTGACTAAAAAGATAG
>JACEIK010003748.1:6189-18314 GCA_018107945.1 Datura stramonium | reverse complement strand
AGGAATTACCTCTCCAAATAAAGGTTATACCATGACTGAGGTAATAAGACAACTCAAAGGAAGGTCTCAGAAGAATAATATGCCTACTACAATTCAAGATTTGGCAGATGAAATTGGGAATCTCAAATAATAATAATAATAATAATAATAGGAGAAAAATATGCAAAAGTTTAAAATAAAAATTTATGACATTATTGACAAGAATATGCCAAACAGCATTTGCAATTCTTCAGTTCTTCGGCTAAACAGAAATATCGGGATACCAAAACTGAGAACAAGGAAAAAAAGAGCTCCAAGACACGAGTACCAAGAATGTTTTCAATTTTTGTTTAACCACCAGTTAATAGACAAAACCAAAGGTCCGACCGGCAACATGGCCGGAAACAGTTCAGAAAGGGAAGATAGCATTCATTACAACGCTGGATTCAAGTCATATGAAATCAACAGATGTAGGAATGTAGCAGAGAGATGGTTCGACTGGATAGAACGTAGCAGGAATTTAATGAGGGTCAGAATAAGCATTAAAGTCCCACTATAGTTGGTTAAAACTTTTATTGAAGCTTCCAAGGAACAGGGGAAACAATCAAGAGATGGAAAATGAAAGACCACTTTTCAGAATTCTTCTGTACTCTCAAGTATAATGAGTGGGAGATACATTAGCTTCATAGCAATAAAAGGACAAAACAAATCAGTCATCATTACACCAGAAACTACATACAAAGGAGGATGGGGGAATATTGCACACAAGATTGCGGACTTCATCTACGACCCAGAGGAGAGGCAAGAGATTCAGAGACCAAAGCTAACAGAACCAAGTGTCTCGTATAGGGAAGCATTCAAAAGTAGTAGATGGTTGACTGAAGCGGTGAAGCAAGCACAAAGCGTGGTCTCATGAGAACAAATGGAAGTTGTCAAAGCAGTCACAAATCAGATACCGATCTGCTGAGGAGATGCATAGTAGGGAAATTCCAACACCCTCAACAGGAGATTCCAAGCCTCAATGATGTGAGAAGATGGGCTTGCAACACCTGGAAAGAGGCCATCGGAGTGGGTGTTTTCGCCATGGACGGCGACAACTTTCTGTTTGAACTTCCTTCAAGAGTAATTGCAGAGCACCTTATGGCAGGTAAATGGGCATGGAAAAAGATGAGCCTGAGTCTTGAATGGTGGAAACCGACAACGGGGTGCTGGACGGCAGAAGTAAAAATGGACTGGGTCTGGATCAGAATCCTAGGCCTACCCCTACATATGTGGTCGGAGGAAATTTTCAGGAAGATAGAAGACCAATGTGGAGGTTTCATCGAGATGGAGGAGGAGACCACTCTAAAGAATCATCTCCATTGGGCCAGAATTAAAGTGAGGGGAGATGGTGGTAACGTTCCCAGAGAAATTGAAATCTCCAATGAGGGCTTTGTCTTCAAAATTCCAATATGATGTGAAATTCCGATCACTATCGAGGAAGCCGGCGAGAAGAGAGAAGGGAGGGGGAAGCACCAGCAGATAATAGTTATGAGACAGGCAAAGAACCAGCGGATATAAGGAAGAACCAATCTGTCCCCACAGGGGGACCAGCGAGTTTAACGGAGGGGCACGTGGGCAGCTCCAAGGTGGGTGAAATTTCAAAATCCAAGACACGTGTATTAGGTTTTAATGGAAGGAAACAAGATGGTGTTATTTCTGGCATCAAGCTGAAGGCACGTGAGAAGGCATGTGACAAGGGACCACAAAATGAAAAAGGAATTGAAGTATGGGTCCAAGACCTGATGGCAAATTATCAGTCCATTTAATGTAATAGAGCCCAACTACAGATCAGAGCCTCTCTTCGATGAAATAGAGGCAATAAGAAGGATGGAATGGTGCGCGAGGATAAGGTCGATCAAATAACATCAAGGTATGCAGAAGACACATTAGCCCTTAAAGCTCCTCAGAAAGAAGACGGAGTTATATCAACCATCCAGAATAAGGAAGGAACAGAACTGCTAGAACTTACAGAAGGAGGTCCAATGATGGAAGAGAAGGATGAAGAGGGTCAAGCTGTAGAAGATGTTATGCCATTGAATTCGGCAGAAGATACAAGTTTCACAGAAACAGAGGGAAATTCCAATCTGGGTTCAGCAAAATATCATCAGCCTAAGTAAAGAATTCAGTGTTCACTTCAGAGGATGTGAAGAAGAAGCTCTTAATTTGTTTATGACAATTGACAGTAAGAGGCAGGCAACAGCAGAGATGGACAGAGCTATTGTTCCAGTGACTCCGAAAGAAAAAATACCTAAAAAACTCAAGAACCTGGAGCCGACCAGCAATTTCATGAGTTTTGGTACAAGAAGCAGGGGGGGGGATGTTTTGTCAATTGTTTGTATGAAAGTTAACATTGGGTCTTGGAACGTAAGGGGTCTAAATGATCCAAAGAAAAGGCTGAAGATAAAAAGTATGCTGGGCAAGTGGAGGGTAGATGTGTTTTGTCTTCAAGAATCCAAAGTAAGAGGTGACATAGGGGAGACTGTCAGAGACATCCAGATGAATTGATGAGTCAAATATGCACAATTAGTTGCGTGTGGAACTAGAGGGGGCATCATTGTACTATGGGATAACAGTGTATGGGAAGGGGAAGTATGCGAGGAGGGGGCATATTGTATCACTGTTAAGTTCACAGAAAGGGCACAAGATTTCGAGTGGCATCTCTCAAGTGTCTATGCCCCAAACAACAGGGAAGAAAGGGAGGAGGTATGGGGGGAATTGGGGGCAGTCAAAAGTCTATTTGGGGGACCATGGGTAATTGCAAGAGATCTCAATGTGGTTAGGTTCCTATCAGAAAAGAAGAATTGTAGAGCTTTCAACAAAGCCATGGAAGACTTCACAGAATTCATTGAGGATATGGAATTAGAAGACTTACCACTTGTGGGGGACAAATTCACATGGAAGAAAGGGGACAGACAGGATACTACAACTAGACTCGACAGATTTCTGATTTCACAAGAATGTGAAGAATCCTTCAGGAAGATCAAACAATCAATATTACCTAAGGTAACTTCTGATCACAATCCTTTGCTGCTAGAATGTGGTAACTGGGAGAGGCCAAACTCTTACTTTAAGTTCGAGAACTGGTGGCTTCAGACTAATAATTTCAAGGACAAAGTGAAAGAATGGTGGGATGCTGGAACCAGTGTTGGAAGGCCAGATATGTATTAGCCTGCAAACTCAAAACACTCTAAGAAAAGCTGACACAATGAAGCAGGACAATACAAAACAGGAAATCCTTAACCAACTGGCTGATCTAGATATGATACAAGATCAGAGAAGTCTCTCTGAAGATGAATCTTACTTGAGAGCAGTGCTAATAGTGGAATTTGAGGAGATAGCAAATACGGAGGGAGTGGCTTGGAGACAAAGATCTAGGGCCTTATGGCTCAAAGGAGACCGGAATACAAAGTTCTTCCATAGGACTGCAAACTGCCACAGGAGATACAAAGATTAATGGGGTTGATGTTGTAGAACCAGCAGAGATCAGAGATAAAGTAATTAGCTTATACCAGAAGCTATACACTGAAACAAAGAACTGGAGACCTCAGTTCAGGCCAGGAGAGCAGCCTATGGTAGATGAGGAAGACAACATACTTTTGCAAGGACAATTTGAAGAACAGGAGATTAAAAATTGTGTATTCTCTTGTGCTGGGGATAAGGCACCTGGGCCAGATGGATTCTCAATGGCTTTTTTCATACAGTGCTGGGATATAGTTAAAAAGGAGGTGATTGTTGTTGTCTAGAACTTCCATGATCACAATTATTTTGAAAAAAATTTCAATGCTACATTCATAGCTCTAATACCTAAAAAGGTGGGAGCTTCAGAGTTGAAGGATTTCAGGCCAATCAGCCTCATTGGGAGCATCTACAAGATTATATCTAAGTTGCTGGCTGAGAGACTCAAAAGAGTGATGCCAAAGCTGATAGATGAACAGCAGATGGCTTTTATCAAAAACAGGCAAATAATGGATGCTATTTTGGTTGCTAATGAATGTGTGGATGAGAGGATCATTTCAAAAGTCCCGAGAATTCTTTGCAAGCTAGATATTGAGAAAGCCTATGACCACCTGAATTGGGAATATGTGTTGAAGACCTTATGGAGGATGGGTTTTGGTAGTACCTGGATAGATTGGGTGAAGTACTGCATAACAACAGTGAAATTCTCCATTCTGATAAATGGGTCACCAGCTGGTTTTTTCTCCTCCGAGAGAGGACTGAGGCAAGGAGATCCTTTGTCTCCTTTCCTATTTATCTTAGCTATGGGAGGCCTTAGTGATATGTTGAAGGTAGCTCAAGTGAACAACAGAATCAGAGGTTTCAAGATTAGGTAGGGAGACTAGTCTGGAGTGTCAATATCTCACCTACAGTATGCTAATGATACACTTGTGTTCTTTGAAGCCAACACCTCAAAGCCATGCCAGCCTGGAGTTAATTCTTTCTATGGAGGGTTATATTCATACTATTTGAAGCTATCTCTGGTTTACACATAAATTGAGGGAAAAGCTTTGTATACCCAGTGAATGAGGTTCCAGATAGTGGAGCTTTGGCCAACATTTTAGGGGGCAAGATAGGAGAGCTGCCAACCACATACCTTGGTATGCCCCTGGGAGCCAAGAGTAAGTCTTTATGCATATGGAATTCAGTGGTGGAAAGATGTGAAGAGAAATTACAGAACTGGAAAAGACAATATCTCTCTCTAGGTGGTAGGGTGACTCTAATTAACAGTGTGCTAGATGCCATGCCAACCTACATGATGTCTCTTTTCCCCATTCCTAGGGAAGTCATCAGGAAACTAGATACCATCAGGAGGAACTTCTTATGACAAGGCAGTGGTGAAGGGGGGAAGAAGTACCACTTGGTGAAATGGGATGCTGCAGTCAAAAATAAAAAAGGAAGGGGGTTTGGGGATCAAGAACTTAAAAGCACAAAACCAGAGTCTCCTTTTGAAATGGCTCTGGAGACTAGCATCAGAGGAGCAAGGATTGTGGAAGAAGACCATAGCATCTAGATATGGCATGGATGGGCCTTGGACAACTAAGGAAGTAAACAATCCCTATGGGGTGGGACTATGGAGAACTATCAAAAACCAGTGGCCAAAGCTATGGGGCAACTCCACCATCAAGGAAGGCAATGGAAGCAGAACCTCCTTCTGGAATGACAAATAGGTGGGAGAACTTCCTTTGAGAATCCAGTTCCCAGACATATACAACCTAAACCAACAGAAAGGGGCAACAATATCAGAGGTCAAGAATGCACAAGGTTGGAATATTATTTTCAGGAGAGGCCTAAATGATTGGGAAGTGGAAAGACTAACAGAATTCTACAAGACCATTGAACAAGCCAGTGATCTCAATACTGAGGAAGACAGACTATTGTGGAAGATTGATAACAAAAGGATTTTCAAGGTCAAGTCCGCTTACAAGCTATTTGAAAAACCAACACAAACTAGGACAACTTGGCCTTGGAAGATGATCTGGAAAGTGAAGATTCCCTACAAAGTATCATGTTTCACTTGGTTGTTAGCTAGGCAAGTAGTTTTGACACAAGATAACTTGATGAAAAGGGGAAGACAATTATGTTCCAGATGCTTTTTTTGGAAATGGAGACAGAGACAATTAACCATCTTTTCCTACATTGCAAAGTGGTTGATAAACTGTGGCAGACCTTCATTAACCTGAGAGGTATCAGATGGAATATGCCAAGAAACATCACAGAGGTTCTAGCCTGCTGGAACAGGGATGGAAATCAGCCAGGGTATAAAGAGAGATGGAGAATTGTACCAGCTTGCATTTGGTGGACTATATGGAAGGAGAGAAACCAGAGATGTTTTGGAAACAAGAGCAGTTCCTTCCAGAACTTAAAGATGAACCTTCTAGGGACTTTCTATTTTTGGTGTACTCATACTCTACCTAAGGGCCAGGGGGATATCACCCTAGTGTTAGATAGCTAGTGAGTATTGAAAGACAGTTAGAGGATAGATGATAGCTGAGTGTTATTTCTTTTTGTTTCCTCATCTATTAAGTTGATGTAATTACTATAGAATACACTATTGGTGTATTCTTTTGTTTATAATACCAGTTTTCTTTCTCAAAAAAACTGAGAACACGCTGAATATTGAAGTTCTAAAAATTTAAATATTGACTGAAGAACCGAATTAATTCAGTTTGGTTCGGTCCGGTTTTTATGCCCACCCCTATTTTGAAGTGGTTCTTGTTTGACACATTTAAAATTTCCAGTTGGAGGATTTTGACCACAAGAGGATTTAGATAATAAAATCTAAGAACATGTCAATTTAGATAACAAACTGACATTTTTTGGGAAGCAAAGCAAGATAGAAGGGAGTTGCAAAAAGCTTAGTTTTGCAAAATGTTATGTTACTTCTGTGAATTGTATACAGTTTCATGATGTCAATGGGTGGAGTCCTCCCTACAATATTTTAGGCCATTACAAGTTTAAAAATAGGCATTCTACTTACCTTTTCTCAGAAACAAGTTTACATTAGGAATGCACTTAATATGCTATAGTCAAGTTTACGAAATGTAAAGGAGTTGGGATGTCCACTCTTAGCTTATGATAAGGCCACTATTAGAATACAAGTTAAACTCTACTTTGACTATTCCTTTAGCAAGTATTTAGGATATGTATTAGAGTACAAGTTAAACTCTACTCTGACTATTTCTTTAGCAAGTATTTAGGATTCAGTTAGTCTCCTCTTCCAGAGGAGTTAGTTAGGCAATCAGTTGTTTCTTTGTTGTATTTTGAACATCACATTGAGTCAATAAATGATACATAATTTTTCTGTCCTACTCCTGCTCTTATATGGTATCAGGAGCCTCAACAAACTCTAACAAGAAAGATACTATTTTTTTCCTCTCCCACCCATCCTCCACAAATAAAGAATACGACTCGAGCTGTTAATGCTGATAATAATATCGGTGTGACGATTGTTCAATTTAACCCTGCATCACAATTGCCAATTAAATTACACGGCAGCCACAATTTTGCCACTTGGAAGGCGCAGTTCTCCATGCTTATGCATGGTCATGATCTCTATGGTCATCTAGGTGGGTGTACTCCTGCTCCGTCTCGGACTATCACAACTGGCACAGTCCCTAGTGCCAATCCTGCATTTGCTCTTTGGTTTCGCCAAGACCAACTTATTCAAAACGCACTTATGGCTTCTGTTGATTCGACAATTGCCACAACTGTTGCTGCTGCAAATTCCTCCAAAACAGTCTGGGATGCATTGCACACAGCATATGCGAACAAGTCCCAAACCAGAATTTTTAGTCTTCGTGACCGACTTGCGCGTCTCACAAAAGACTCCCTCCCAGTCACTGAATATTTGCAAAATATTCGCTCCATTTCGGAGGAACTCTGTACTGGTGGTGCCCCAGTCATAAACTCTGAACTTATTGTTGAGTCCTTAGTGGTCTGGGTTCAGAGTTTCGTGAGATTTCTGTTGCAATCTGTGCTCGTGACTCCAATATTTCCTACGAAGAACTCTATGAAAAGCTTCTTGATCATGAGCTTTTCGTTCGCCATGAAGAGTTAAAGAAATCTCCAAACTAGATTGTTGTTGTTGTTGCTGCTGCTACATCCAACAAGTTTGGTCACAATCGCAGCAATCGTCGACCCAGCAACCAACAATGGCAATCCAACAATCGCTTCCTCCACCCAATCAGTGGCGCTCTCCAACAACCCACAACTCTAATGATAATGTCCGCTGCCAGTTGTGCAACAAACCAGGTCATGTTGCAAGTGTTTGTAGATTCAAATCTCATAATCATTTTGAGGCCAAGGCCAACTATGTTTCAGGATTGCACACCTCGGATAATCCTTGGATTCTCGACTCTGGAGCATCCCATCACATCACTGCCACACCTCACAACTTGCAAGAATACAATGGCATGGAGCAGGTCTCCATGGGTGATGGTAACAAAATACCCATAAATCACGCTGGTTTAACTCAATTACTTGCATCAAATAATGCTTTCAAACTCTCTAACAATCTTTGTGCTCCTAGCATTAAATGCAACTTACTCTTCGTCTCTACATTTTGTCAAGATAACCTAACCTCTATTGAAATCTTTCCTTTTCATTTTTCTGTGAAGGACTTGGGAACGCAGACTCCGCTGGTGCACGGTCGGAATAGAGACGGTCTATATGAGTGGCCAACCTCAACCTCCATTCCTTCTCCTAAAGCGCATTTTGCCTCCACCAACACATCTTTTTTCACCTGGCACCGTCGATTGGGTCATCCACATGCAAGAGTTTTAAATTTTATTTTGAATAAGTTCTCGCGGCCTTGTTCGCGAGAAAAATTTTCAGTTTGTAATTCATGTTCCTCGAATAAGGCTCACTGCCAACCTTTTCAGCATCTCATTTTATCAAGTATTAAACCACTTCAAACAATATTTAGTGATTTATGGGGGCCTTCTCCGGTTTTATCGATTGACAAACGATTATACTATTGTATTTTTGTTGATCAATACACCAAATATAAATGGCTTTATACATTAAAAAATAAAAGTGAGGCTCCAAACCTTTTCAAAAATTTTCAAGCTTTAATTGAACGTCGATTTAATACAAAAGTTCTTTCTATCTATACAGATGGCGGTGGCGAATGTAAAAGTCTTGATCCTTACCTAAGTTCTCAAGGTATTGAACATCTTATATCTCTTCCATACACCCCCTAAAGAGTCGCTCTTGCCGAAAGACGTCACAGACATATTATTGAAACGGCAAGAACTTTACTTTATGAAGCTTCGCTTCCATCGACTCTTTGGTCTTTTGCTTGTCAACATGCGGTTTATCTTATAAATCGATTGCCAACCTCGCTATTACAAAATAAATCAGCTTTTCAAATATTATTTGGTCGAGATCCAAATTACAATTCTTTAAAAACTTTTGGGTGTCTCCGCAATCCCTGGCTCAAACCATATTCAAAAAACAAATTAGAGTCGCGGTCAACACCTTGTGTTTCTTTAGACTTTTCTTTAATTCATCATTGTCATCAATGTTTTGAAACGAAATCTTCTAAAATATATTTATCTCGGAATGTAAATTTTTTTGAAAATAATTCTCTTTCAAAATATTTTTTCACATATTTCTTCAACTTTTAAAACCCTCGCCTGGGAAAACCCAATTGACAGTAACCCGAAAAAATCCCCTATTTTATCTCCTTCCATAGGCAGTGAATTACTCAATCCTATACTTATCCCACGTTCCGATAATAACGCCGACGTTCACACAGACACTGTCTCCTCTGCCAGCGCTCCAACAGAATCTGCAACTTCAGGTAAGTCTTCTCCTTCTCCTACAAATTGTGATGCTCCTCCTGATATTAATGACCCACAATCATATCCCCCCTTGCCCGCTTTTCCAATTGTGTACCGGGCAGAAACACCAAAATACCATCTGCTAGCCAAAACTCTGTTGCCCGTACCTCAGCCTCCATTCCGCTACCCCCTCAACTTTCTCTCGAACCTATTCAAGTCACGGACCCTCAGCGACCTCTCCCTCCAAATCGTGTTGTGATCCACTCATAAAACAACATTCATAAACCCAAAACCATCATTGACTACATGGCTCACCTATCCCCCACCATTCCCCCTACCACTTTTAAACAAGCTAACAAACACCTAGAGTGGAAGAGAGCAATGAAAAATGAATTTGATGTATTATTGAATCATCAGACGTGGGACTTAGTACCATATGACCCCACAAAAAACATTGTCTCTTGCAAGTGGTTATACAGGTTGAAAAGGAAAGTTGATGGGACAGTCGATCCCTACAAGGCTCGGCTTGTTGCAAAGGGGTTTACACAGCGCCCTAGAGTTGACTATCATGCCACATTCAGTCCAGTTGTCAAACCAACTACTATGCGCTTGGTTCTCTCTGTTGCTGTCCAGCAAAATTGGCCCCTACGACAACTTGATGTCAACAATGCATTCTTGCAGGGGTAGCCTGGAAGAAGAAGTGTACATGGTCCAACCTCTGGGCTTTGAAGAAGAGCAGTTCCCCTCTCATATATGTCATTTAAAGAAAGCAATTTATGGACTCAAGCAAGCCCCTCGGGCGTGGTATAACGAGCTTAAGACATTCCTCTTTTGTTTGGGATTTGTCAAGTCAGAATCTGATGGCTCACTTTTCATTCGCAAAGTGCCCAACAACATTTTGTATGCACTAGTTTACGTGGATGATACCATTATCACCTGGAACGACACCTCCGCTGTAAATCAAGACATAACATGTCTTGCTGGATGTTCCATTAAGTATCTCGGGAATCTTAATTTTTTTCTTGGAGTTGAGGTGCTTCGTGTTGCAGATGGAATCACTTTATCACAGTCAAATTACATCAATAAAATCCTCTCTGAATAACACATGAAGGATTGCAATTCAGCAAAAAACCCCAATGAGTTCCACTGAAGTACTTCAACTAAATGATGGAACGCAACCAACTAATGCCACTCGCTATAGGAGAGTTCTTGGAAAACTCCAGTACTTGTCCTTCACTCGTCCCGACATCAGCTTCTCTGTGAATAAATTGTCTCGATTTATGCACTCTCCATCTGAACTGCACTGGAAAGAACTCAAACGAGTACTCAGGTATCTCCGAGGAACGATTCAATTTGGTCTTCGCATTTAGAGAAAAATGATTTCAAGCTACACATATATTCTGATGCGGATTGGGCTGGAGATGTGAGTGATAGAGCTTCCACTACTGGATACATATTGTTTTTTGGCCAAAATCCTGTGAGCTGGTCATCCAGGAAACAAAGAACAATTGCTCGCTCATCAACCGAAGCAGAGTATCGCGTGGTAGCAAGTGCACTTGCTAAAACAAATTGGGTGATGAATTTGCTTAAGGAATTACAGGTTTCAGTTCCCCAAGTACCAACCATCTACTATGACAACATTGGAGCTACCTATCTATGCAAAAATCCAGTATTCCATAGCCGCATGAAGCACATTATTGTAGACTTTCACTTTGTTCGCAAACAAGTCCAGCAGAATCAAGTTCAAGTTGTTCATATTCATGCTACAGAACAGCTCGCGGATATGCTTACTAAAGCTCTACCAAAGTCTGCGTTTGACAGGCACTATACAAGCTAGGCATTGTTACACACTGCCTATCTTGAGGGGGGCATATTAGAATACAAGTTAAACTCTACTTTGACTATTTCTTTAGCAAGTATTTAGCATATGTATTAGAGTACAAGTTAAACTCTACTCTGACTATTTCTTTAGCAAGTATTTAAGATTCAGTTAGTCTACTCTTCCAGAGGAGTTAGTTAGGCAATCAGTTGTTTCTTTGTTGTATTTAAACATCACATTGAGTCAATAAACGATACATAACTTTTCTGTCCTACTCTGCTCTTATAGCCACATCCCACCTTTTTCATTTTGATTAGTGAACAGGTCAGGCTCTAAGCCTAACACCCACCCCCTTTCCAGTCTAATAATGCTCGTTTATTTCTTTAAAATTGGGGCCAAGCATAATGCAAGCTTTACCAGCCAACCCGATCTGACCTTCAAACTCAATCGACCGGGAAATGATGTCACATCCTCATGGAACTGAAGCAGACAAAATAAAGCCATAGCTGCACAATATGTGCCGCTCCGAGACTAGTGGCGAAACCTGTATCGGATGTTTGGATGCTATAGGAAGTGACTGGCCATCAGAAGTTTTGGCTTCTCCTTGTCTTCTTCAATTTCTAGTGATACAGCAGCTTTCATTTCCTCGACCCTTTTATCCCATATGCCATCTATTAGCTTCCATGTTTCATCACTAATTATCTGGGTCTGCATAAAAGCATGAAATTACATCAATACATAGAGTATTCATCATAAAGATCAATAAATAAAGCATCCATCATGCTTACCTCCATAGGTCGTGGTGCACCAAAAGTTGCAAATCCAACATTTCCAGGTGCAAAGGTCACCCTCCCTGGAAGTGTAACTCCATGGACCCCCCACCGTCCAGCATATATAAGGGAACCATATTCATCGATGGGACCCACGGTAGGCTGAAAAATGAAAGAAACTTTAAAACTATAAGTGCTGTACGCTACAACATGCAAGTAAAAGAGTACTGTGTA
>JACEIK010003747.1:129983-155107 GCA_018107945.1 Datura stramonium | reverse complement strand
TTTCTCCTCTATAGAATCTCCTCTGACTAAGTTAACTCAGAAGAAGGTGAAATTTCAGTGGTCGGATGAGTGTGAGAAGAGTTTTCAGGAGTTGAAGACTCGACTCAGTACTGCTCTAGTTCTGACCCTGCCAGAAGGAATAGAAGGATTGTTTGTTTATTTTGATGCTTCTAGAGTTGGACTCGTATGCGTTCTGATGCAGCGGGGCAAAGAGATAGCCTACGCCTCTAGACAACTCAAAATCCATGAGAAGAACTATTCAACTCATAACTTGGAGTTGGTAGCGGTGGTGTTTGCGCTAAAAATATGAAGGAATTACTCATATGGAGCTCACATAGATGTGTTATAGATTATAAGAGTCTACAGTACGTGCTGAGTCAGAAGGATCTAAATCTGCGCCAGAAAAGGTGGTTGGAGTCGCTAAAGGACTATGACATGAGTGTGTTGTATGCAAATGTGGTGGCTGACGCTCTAAGCAGACGGTCTATGGGGAGTGTGGCTCACATTGAGGAAGGAAAGAAGGAGTTAGCGAAGGATGTTCACAGACTAGCCTGGTTAGGTGTGCAGTTGGTGCATTCAGTCGAAGGTGGTGTGGTAATGCAAAGCGGGTTGGATTCATCCTTGGTAGTTGAAGTCATGTCCGGAAAGGATGAGGATCCCATCTTACTTAAGCTTAAGGGAATAATTCTCATAAATGAAATAGTTGCTTTCTCCCAAGGGGGATATGGGGTGCTTTGTTACCAGGGCAGGTTGTGTGTACCGGATGTCGGTGAGTTAAGACAAAAGATATTGGCTGAAGCGCATAGTTCTAGATATTCCATTCACCCTGGTGCAACTAAGATGTATTGTGATTTATGGGATGTTTACTGGTGGAACGACAAAAAGAGATATCGCTGAATTTGTAGTTAAGTGCCCGAACTGTCAGCAAGTCAAGGTAGAACACCAGAGACCAGGAGGTATGACCCAGGATATCAGCATAACCACATGAAAGTGGGAAGAAGTAAACATGTACTTCATAACCTAGTTCACCTCCCATTTCTGGAAGTCTTTTCAGAAGGGACTTGGCACTCAGGTCAAGCTCAGCACAGCTTTTCACCCGCAGACAGATGGGAAAATTGAGCAGACTATTCAGACCCTGGGAGACATGTTGAGAGCATGCGTGATTGATTCTAAGGGTAATTGGGATGACAATTTGCCTTTTATCGAGTTTGCGTACAACAATAACTACCACTCTAGCATTCAGATGGCCCCATTTGAAGCATTATATGGTAGGAGGTGTAGATCTCCTATAGGATGGTTCGAGGTTGGTGAAGCTACCTTGATAGGGACAGACTTAGTTAACGAGGCAATGCAGAAGGTTCAGCTCATCCTAGAAAGATTGAAACTAGCTTAGAGCCGCAAGTAGTCTTATGCCGATGTGCGGAGGAGAGAGTTGGAGTTTGAAGTTGATGACTGGGTTTACCTTAAAATTTTGCCCATGAAAGGGGTGATGAGGCTCAGAGAGAAGGGGGAACTCAGTCCGAGATATGTGGGACCCTATAAAATTTTGAGGCATATCCGCAATGTAGCCTATGAGCTAGAATTACCTTCAGAACTAGCAGTTGTACACCCAATTTTCCATGTGTCACTTTTGAAGAAGTGCATTGGAGATCCAACCCCAGTTGTCTTGTTGGATAGTGTAGGAATAAAAGATAGTCTCTCATATGAGGAAGTACCAGTCCAGATCCTTGGCTGTCAAGTTGGTAAGCTGAGGAACTAGAAAATAGCTTTAGTCAAAGTCTTATGGAGAAATCAGCAGGTTTAGGGAGCTACGTGGGAGGACGAAGCAGATATGATGGCCAAATGCCCGCATTTGTTCTCTACCGGCTCTATCACAACTTGAGATATTAGTTTTGTCCCTAGAACTCAATTTATCTTTCATGATTCAGTTCAGGTGTTCAAGTCACTTTTATGTTTTTGAATGTATTTTTGAAAGGTAAATTCAGTTCAGTCATGTATTTTGAAATGGAGGTAGTCATTTTGACAGTTTTGAAGTCAAATGAATAATATTTGAAGGTTATGATTGTATTTTTCTGCTTTCCTGTGTGTTTTCTAACATTCGAGAACGAATGTTTCCAAGGGGGAGATATTGTAATGCCCCAGAAACACAAAGACTAGATCCGGGACTTAAATTAGAAAATCTGGAAATTTGCAGAAATTGTCACAGAATGACGCACCTAATCGGTCGTTGAGAGACCTAATGACTCATTAGGTCAATCGTGGAAAGGATGATTTAGATAGGCTAAGGGAGAGGCAGTGTACCCAATGAAAGACCTCACGAGTAGTGGTCAGTCACCACGACCCGTTAGGTCATTCGTGAGCAGGATGGGTCAAGAATTTAAATAGTTGGGTAGTGTACTTGATGGATGGTGACCACGAGTCGTGGTCACCAGTAAAGACTTGTTAAGTCACCCGTTACCAGCCCTAGCCAATTTTTAGGCAGTGCACCTAACGAGTGTCACCACGAGTCGTGGTCACTGACCACGACCCGTTAGGTCACCGTTAAGGTCACCTAACAGTTTTTCCCTGCGACTTTCTAAGGGCAATTTAGTAACTTCCTATTCCCCAAAACTTCAAACTATGTTGTTTTATTCATAATTTAAGACCTAGTAGTGGAGAAAAATGGTTCATTCCTCATTCCCACTCTAAGTTTTCAGAAAAATCATTGTAAGCTCTCCTCTCAAGAACCCTTCAAGAAATCCTAGGGTTTTCCTCCATTGCACTAGTCCAAGTTTTATCCTTCAAGAAAACTTCAAATCAGGTATGTGGAAATTTAACAAGGGAATTGTCCTTCCCTTGTGTCCCCCAAAATCCTCTCATCATTTCTCTATCAGGTTTTTAGCCTTGAGCTTTCGAATATGAGGAGATTACATGTTGCTTTTTGTCAATTTCTCATAGAATGATATCCTTGCTTATTATTAATATGATCACCATCAATTCTTACCTGAATTTTTGATATTCTTGCCAAAGTGAATTTAAGCCCTAAATTTTCGAGTAAAGACTAATTGTTTATTAAATCTCGTCTAGTTGTGAAGTGTGATTTGGGCTGAATTTTCTAATATTTCTTATTGTTTATATGTTGAGTAAATACTCCATTGATAAGAATGATTTTAGCCTTGTCGGATAAGATTTCTTTAATTCTTGAAATTTTGCCATATTATGGAATTCCCATGTTGTTGGAACGAGTTGGGTTCTCGATTAGCTGCTTAGTAGTTCGGTTTTGTTAGAATGTAGGACCTATTCAGAACTATTCAAAACTTGTCAACTGATTAGTTTGACTACAGTCTTTTCCTAAGGTGTCAGTGGTGCCTCCAAGTTATCAGAATCAGACTCAAAATCTAATTTATTGGTCCATTAGGCGGTCATGACAATTTAGATATATAGCTCTGACTAGCCTCAGGACCCAAGTTTAGTTTATAGTTTGTTCTCAGACGGTTACGACACTTCCAGATAAGCAGCTCTGACCAGTATAGAACCCAGTTTCAGAATTTGGCCTGACAAGACTCTTAAGGTACTTTCAGTTATATGTCCCCGACTAGTTTTGGACCCCAATTTTGAGCTATCAGCCTAGTAGTTCAGTATAGTTTTTCCAGTGGGAGTAGGACTTAGCACCGAGCGGGCTGGGGTTCTAGCACACCCAGGTTCCCAGAACTACATTGCAATAGTAGGTTACAATATTACTTGGCCTGATTGGCCCCAGACTCTTGTGATCACCCCGTTCATGCCTTTATACCCTGGCAAGGTATATTGGGTCCTACTGATGGGATGTATACATCGGACTCCACATCTAGCTCACATGGTTATATGTCGGTTATAGACTCTCCCACTAGTCAGTCCAGTTCTATTTCAGAATAAGCAGCTCAGTGCAGTTCTAGTCCTATCAATTTAGCCAAGTTCAGTACAGTATTTCAGACTCTGAACTTTCAGACTTAGGATATGTCTTTGACCATCAGACAGGGTCATCTTGACCATTTCAGTTTACTTCAGTAGTTTAGTTCAGTTTACTTGTTGGTCATTTCATGTCATTTTAGTTCAGACTTTATATTCAGTTATGTTTTCTCCCACTTACTCAGTACATTCAAAGTACTGACGCATACTTTTATGCTGTATCATGTCATGATACAGTTGCAGGTTTCAGACTCAACACCGTTAGTCACCGCGGTTCAGATCCTTCTCCTCAGGAGTTGAAGTGTGAGTCCTCATCATTCGAGGGCCTTATTTTATTTCTTTCAGTTAGTTCATTATTTTTAGATAGGCTTAGAGTTATCTAGGGGCTTGTCCCAACAACACATCAGTTAGAGGGTTTTCAGACATAAAATTAATTCCAGAATTTAGATGTTCTTAAACCTTATATTCTAAATTTTATTTTCATAAACGCTTTATGCTATTATTTCAAAGCTTCTGCTATATTCGTTTTAATCAGAATACCAGTGTATGATAGACTAGGGGTTGACTTGGGGTCACTTGTGACTACAAGTACCGTGTCCCTTCCAGGGTGTAGACTCGGGGCATGACAATTTTCAATCATGTTAAAGTATTGGTAAACACCCACATGTTTGAGTATTACTTATGATTTTCCGAATTAAGCTTACCACATGGTTTTGAAGTGAAGACTCCCAATAATTTTTTCACCTTGTGGTATGGTTTGAGTTAAAGCTTTTCATATGCATAATTTCATATTTTTGAGATGTATTTGATTATTGAGCTTCGTCAATAGTTGATGTTGAGCTTTATTGAAAAACGATGGAGAGCATATGCATGTTTTTGGGAGTAGTGTCTAGCACTGAGTAGTCAAAGGGTTGATCACTCTATGCCGTAGAAAGGCGCGACAAAGTAAGTATATATATATATATATATATAACTCCGGGACCTCCCTTGTGAGCTATCCCCTACTCTATTGGGACAAGAACTTGATATCGATATCATGGTATCGTCCCTAGCCCTGAAAAGGCTTTGGATGGCTCTAATCACTTGAGTGTGGTAGTAGGGACCACGTAAGCTCTATTGTGGTATGTTGGTTAAAAGACGAGTCTCCCATTGTTCCTCATGATTTCAGTTATGCATGTTTATCATTCCTGAGATTTATACATCTATATACGTTCTAAAGTACGTTTGAATCAATGTTCAGTTATACTCATGACTATCTGATTTCATCTTTGAGTCAATCAATTTAGTTATGATGTTATGTTATGTTATGATGAGATCATAATTTCAGAAAGAATGCATGCAAGCCCTACTCTCAGATTCTTATTATTTATGTTTTACGTTATGCATGCCTCTAAATGGCTTTACTTATCTAAGCAGTTTTACTTACCTTGCATACTCGATACATTCCACATACATATCGCATACTCTATGATGTATCATTTCATGATAGAGGACCCGACACTCAAACTCAGCCTCGTTCATAGCCAGTCTTCAGAGATAGCATCTTACGCTTTTTGGTGAGTCCTCATCTCCCGAGGACCATGCTTATTAAGATTTCTCTATGTATTTTCAATTTCCAGCTTTATCTAGTTAGTTCGGGTCTTGTCCTATCAACTCATCATGTTTAGAGGCTTTTCAGACAAAAGGATGTATTCAGCTTCAGATTGTGTATTTTGATGATATTTATTTTAGACTTCCACTAAGATTATCATGGTGATTAATCAGTCTTATTGGTTGATTTAGATGTATGCTTATGCCATGGGTTGACTTGGGGTCTCTCGAGGCTCCTTGTCTCGCGTCTCGATCCGGGCCTCCGTTCGGGTCAAGACAAACTTGGTATCAGAGCAATAGGTTTGAAGTGTCCTAGGGTGTCTAAAAGCTGTGTTAAGTAGAGTATTTTTCATGGGTGTGAAGCGCGCTACACTTATGAATAAGAGGCAACGAGATGTTTCGGAAATGTTCTCTTCTTTCCTGATCTATGTCATGCGATAAAAAGTCTCCCTATCCTTCTAATTCATGCTATTTGCGATTGTAGAATAATGGCTCCCCGAAGAGTAAATGGTAGGAGGAATGGAAATGGAGAAGGCCACGAGGATGGAAATGGAAACGGGCACCAGCAGGCCCCACCGGTTTAAGAGCACGATGCACCGGAGCCAATTGCCCATGCTGAATTTAGGGCTGCAATTCAGATGCTTGCGCAAGCCTTAACCGCTCAGGTCAATCAGCAGGCATTTACGCATGTTCCGCAAAATGTCAACACAGTGGCGGCACAAGTCAGGAATTTCTTAAGAATGAACCCGCCAGAGTTCCTCGGGTCAAAAGTAAATGAGGACCCGCATGAGTTCATAGATGAGATTATGAAGATCACCCAAGTCATGGGGGTGAATGGAGGTGAATATGCAAAGCTGGCCTCGTATCAGCTGAAACGGGTCGCACACATCTGTTTTCATCAACGGAAAGATAATAGGGTCGCCGGAGCGGGCCCTGTCACTTGGGATGAGTTTCATGTTGCATTCTTGGATCAGTTCTTCCCTCGTGAGATGAGGCAGCTGAAGGTGGTTGAGTTCGTAAATTTGAAGAAAGGGAGGATGACGGTACAAGAGTATGCCCTCGAGTTCACTCTCCTATCAAAGTACTCCCCAGAGTTTGTGGCTGATCAGAGGGTGCGAGTAAGTAGATTCGTTTAGGGAGTACTAGGCTATTTGTACAAGGATTGTAGGACTGCTATGCTCCATCAGGATATGGATTTCCCTAGAATAGTATTTTATGCCCAGCAGATAGGGTGGCACATATGCGAGAGAGAGGCCAAGAGGGCTAGGACCGATGACAACAGATTCTCTCAGCCGAGGTCAGGTGGTGGGAACCGACAGCAGATCCACCAGAGATCTTCAAGCCTAGCATCTTCAGTGTTTAGTGTTCCATCCAGGCCTAGGAGCGATCAGAGGGGACGAGCATCAGGCTCTAGGGGTCAGAGCAGCAGACCTGCAGATTCTAGCATCTCGGGTTGCCGCAGATGTGGTCGGGGTCACATGGGCCAGTGCTTAGCAAGTACAAGTGCTTATTTCGGGTGTGGGAAGCCCAGACGCATGCTCAGAGATTGCCTGACAGTGAGACAGGTCCATGATGCGGGCCGAGGCCGAGCTTCTATTGCAGCAGACCCTCCCGCACGCTCAGCACATCAGGGGGCATCTACCAACACAGGTGGCAGTCAACGCCAAAATAAATTATATGCCTTACCATCCCGCCAGGAGTAGGAGGTCTCCCCAGATGTAGTTATTGGTATGTTTCGAGTTTTCCATCTTGATATGTATGCTTTGTCAGATCGGGGGGCTACCTTGTCTTTTGTGACACCTTATGTGTCCATTAGCTTCGGAGTTAGTCTCGAAGTCTTGTTAGAACCCTTTTCAGTCCCTACTCCAGTAGGTGAATCAGTGATTGCTAGACGGGTGTATAGAGGTTGCTTAGTCTCAGTCCTTCAAAAAGTAACCTCAGCAGATTTGATAGAGTTATCCATGATCGATTTTGATGTTATCCTCGATATGTATTGGCTATTTGCATGTTATTCCTCAGTTAATTGTAGAACCCGTGCAGTAGAGTTCAGATTTTCAGGTGAGCCAGTCTTAGAATGGAAGGGTAGTTCAGCTGTGCCTATAGGTCATTTCATTTCCTACCTTATCGCCAGAAGGATGATCTCCAAAGTTTTTGTGTACCATTTAGTTAGGATTAAGGATGCGATGCTCGATACCCTGACTATCCAGTCTATCCCGGTAGTATGTGAGTATCCAGAGGTCTTCCCAAATGATTTACCGGGAATCTCTCCCAAACGGGACATTGATTTTAGTATTGACCTTCTTTTTAATACGCAGTCTATATCTATTCCTCCCTATAGAATAGCTCCATCCGAGCTAAAGGAGTTGAAAGAGCAGTTGAAGGACCCGTTAGATAAGGGTTTCATTAGATCGAGAAAGTCCCCATGGGGTGCACCAGTTCTCTTTGTCCGAAAGAAAGATGGTTCCCTTCGCATGTGTATTGATTATCGGCAATTGAACAAGGTCACCGTTAGGAATAGGTATCCTATACCTAGGATTGATGATTTATTCGATTGGCTTCAGGATGCCAAGTGCTTTTGGAAGATAGATCTCAGATCCGGGTACCATCAACTCAGAGTTCGGGAGAACAACATCCCAAAGACAGCCTTCAGGACACGTTATGGTCATTATGAGTTTGTAGTTATGTCTTTTCGAATAATGAATTCTCCGACAGCTTTTATGGACTTGATGAACAGGGTGTCCAAGCCATACTTGGATATGTTCGTGATTGTGTTTATTGATGACATCCTGATATACTCTCAGAGCAAGGAGGAGCATGCCGCTCATTTGAGAGTAGTGATGCAGACTCTCAAGGATCGCCAATTATATGCCAAATTCAGCAAGTGTGGGTTTTGGTTGAACTCAGTAGCATTTTGGGCCATGTGGTATCAAGTGAGGGCATAAAGGTGGACTCTCAGAAAATAGAAACGGTGAAGTATTGGCCTAGACCAGTGAATCCTTCAGAAATCCGGAGCTTTTTGGGTTTAGCTAGCTACTATCGCAGATTTTGTAGAAGGTTTCTCGTCCATTGCAGCACCCTTGACGAAATTGACCCAAAAGAACGTGAAATTCCACTGGTCGGAGGCGTGTGAGAAGAGCTTTAAAGAGTTGAAGACTCGACTAACTTCAGCTCCAGGTGTTAACTTTACTAGAGGGTACCGATGGGTTCGTGGTCTATTGTGATGCTTCAAGGATCATACTTGGGTGTGAATTAATGTTGCATGAAAAGGTTATAGCATATGCCTCTAGACAGTTGAAAGTTCATGAGAAGAATTACCCGACCCATGATCTTGAATTAGCCGCGGCGGTATTCGCCTTGAAGATATGGCGACATTATTTGTACGGGGTCCACGTGGATGTGTTTACGGACCATAAGAGTTTACAATATGTGTTTACCCAGAATGATCTCAATCTTCGGGAAAGGAGGCGGTTGGGTCTACTCAAGGACTATGATATGCGTGTTCTTTACCCTTCGAGAAGGCTGATGTAGTAGTGGACATGCTTAGTTTAATCTCTATGGAGAGTGTGTCTCATGTGGGTGAGGGGAAGAAGGAGCTAGTGAAGGATGTGCATCAGCTCACAAGGTTGGGAGTTAGGTTGGTCGACTCCACCGATGGCGGTATTATTGTTCAGCACGGATCAGAATCTTTATTGGTGACTGATGTAAAAGCTAGACAAGATGAGGACCCTATTTTGGTAAAGTTAAAGGAAGCAGTTCAAAATCAGAAGGTAGAGGTCTTCTCCAAAGGGGGAGATGGTGTGCTTAGATACTAGGGTAGCTTATGTGTTCCGGATGTGGATGATTTGAGGAGCCGGATGTTTCAAAAGGCTCATGGATCCAGGTATTCTATCCATCCAGGTGCGACCAAGATGTACCGTGACTTACAGGAAATCTATTGGTGGAATGACATGAAAAAGGACATCGCAGAATTTGTGGCTAAGTGTCCAAACTATCAGCAAGTAAAGGTTGAGCATCAGAGACTAGGAGGCATGCTTCAGGATATCAGTTTTCCTATTTGAAACTGGGAAAAAATTAATATGGACTTCATCACAGGTTTACTTTGTACTCGATGACAATATGACTCCATTTGGTTTGTTGTAGACAGGTTGACCAAGGCCGCTCATTTTCTATCGGTCAAAACCACAAATTCGACGGAGGACTATGCCAAACTATATATCTGGGAACTAGTTCGATTTCATGGAGTTCCCTTGTCCATCATATCTGATAGAGATGCCCAATTTACCTCTTAGTTTTGGAAGTCATTTCAAAAAGAATTAGGCACTCAGGTTAAGTTCAGCACATAATTTCACCCACAAACGGATGGTCAAGCGGAGCGGACAATTCTGACACTCGAAGACATGTTGAGAGCATACGTGATTGACTTCAAAGGTAGTTGGGATGATTATTTTCCTCTTATCGAGTTCGCATGCAATAACAACTACCATTTTAGTATTCAGATGGCTCCGTTTAAGGCTCTCTATGGGCGGAGATATTGATTGCTTATTGGTGGGTTCAAAATTGGTGAAGTTGCGAAGATAGGACCAGATTCGTTCCATGAGGCTATGGAGAAGTTTCGGCTCATACGGGACAAGTTGAAAACAATTCAAAGTCGCCAAAAGTCCTATGCCAATTTGAGAAGGAGGGAATAAGAATTCGAGGTGGATGATTGGGTGTTTCTGAAGGTATCTCCCATGAAGGGAGTGATGCAGTTTGGAAAGAAAGGAAAACTCATCCCTTGTTATGTGGGCCCCTACCGGATAGTGAGACCGGTTGGCAAGGTGGCATATGAACTGGAGTTGCCCTCAGAATTAGCTTCTGTGTATCCTGTATTCCATATATCACTCTTAAAGAAATTTTTGGGTGATCCAGCTCTAGTTGTCCCGGTGGACAGTGTTGGTGTGAAAGACAGCCTCAGTTATGAAGAGGTTCTGGTGGAAATAGTGGATGTCAAGTTCGAAACCTAAGGAACAAGAAAGTAGCTTCAGTTAAAGTGTTATGGAGGAATCAAAATGTTGAGGGAGCTACATGGGAAGCCGAAGCGGATATGCTGGCTAGATACCCACATTTATTCTTTACCGGCTCAGTTCCAGCATGAGGTGTCAGCTTTGCTCTCGATTCTATTTAGTTTTCATTTACATTTCATGTTCCCAAGTTTCTTTTATGTATATGGATGTATGTACGATTCATGAATTCAGTTCAGCTATGTAGTTTGAATCGGAGATAGTCATTCCGTTAGTTTTTAGCTTAAATAATCAGTATTTGAATATGATGATTGCATTTATATGCTTTTCTATATGTTTTCCAACATTCGAGGATGAATGTTCCCAAGGGGGAGATATTTTCATACCCCGGAAGCCCAAAGATCAGACCTGAGAGTTCAAATGGAGAATAGTTTAAAACTGGCATCAGGACACAGAACAGGTCGTGAGGTGACCCATGGGAGCAGACCACGAGTCATGATGTGACTCATGGTGAGGCTCATGAGATGAGTTGAAATTTTGGAATTTGGATCCGCACGGATGAGACCATGAGTCGTGGTCTGGCCCCACGACTCGTTAGGTCAGTCGTGGGGAGTGATGATTAAGAGGGAAAAGGAAGAAGGTAGTGTACCTAACGGAAGGACCCTAGAGTCATGGTCAGTCACCACGATTCATGAGGAGGGTCATGAGCAGCAAGGTGAAGCAAAGTAAAAATCTCAGGCAGTGTACGTAATGACTAGTGACCATGAGTCGTGCTCACCAGTAATGAATCATGAAGTAATTTGTGATGAGCCCAGTTGACTTGATAAGCAGTGTGCTTGAAAGACGAAGCCACAAGTCGTGGCCAGGGTTGACGATTCCTCATGTCCCTCGTGGGGACTAACTGGAAGTTATATTCTGCGAATCTAGTAAGGACTTTTCCGTAATTCCTAAGATCCTAAGGCCTAAACTACATCATTTTAAGTTATGAATGATGACTTTTAAGAGGGTTAAGTTCATTTTAGACCATTCTCATTCATACATATTGTTATACCCCGGAAACCCAAAGACCAAACCCAAGAGTTGAAATGGAGAAAAGTTGAAATTTGGCATCAGGCTCAGAACGAGTCGTGGGGAGACTCGTGAGATCAACCACGAGTCGTGATGTGACTCGAGGGGAATTCTAGGGAATAAAATTGAACTTGAGAAGTGAGACCCCACAAGCATGACCATGACTCGTGGTTAGGACCCACGAATCGTTGGGTAAGTCGTGGAGTAGGTGAGAAGGAAAAGAGGAGGAAGACGGGCAGTGTACTCGTCAGAAGGACCCCACGAGTTGTGTTCAGTCCCCACAATTCGTTGGAAGGGTCGTGGTTAGCTAGTGAGAAAATAATTTTCATAGAGGTAGTGTACATAAAGGGTGGTGACCACGAGTCGTGGTTACTAATAACGAGTCGTGAGGTTGCTCGTGACGAGCCCAGATATGCAAATGAGTAGTGTACCTCACAGATCATGCCACGAGTTATGGCCCACGGTAAAAAAATTTTGGAACCACCTAGTAGTTATTTTCTGTGAATTAAGTAAAGGCTTTTCCGTAATTCCTAAGTTCTTAAGGCCTAAACTATATCGTTTTGAGTTATAAATAGTGGCTTTTAAAGGGGTTAAGTTCATTTTAGACCTCATTCATCCATGCATGCAAGGTAGAAAGGTTAGAGAGGGTGATCAAGCAAGTGTTCTTCAATTTCTCTTCAATTCCCTATTTGGCATCTAAAGTAGTGTAAGAATCATCTACCAACATATATGTAGGGTTATGAATGGGTGATTCCTTTCACACCCATGCCCAATCCCTCTCTAAATCATGAATGATCTATGACTAATCTATGGGGTTTTAACGCAATGCATGAATTTCCTAATTCTTTACATGAGTATGATTTTAAATATGTTTCTACTATTGAATTATGACGCATGAGCGGGTTTTATAATGTTCCCAATTAAAAATCATGTTTTAGCTTTATGAATGAAAAAGCCCATTGATGAGAAGTTCATGAAAGATGAGATTTGTGATGAATGTATGATGATGATGAGATATTATGATGAAAAGTATGTTTTCAAGATACCCATGTTTAAAATCATATTTTCGATATGAATTGAATAGTTTCAAGAAAGACAAAGCTTTGGGCAATGCCCATATGTTCAAAGTATGATTGATGATTTTCCCAATTAAGCTTACCACATAGTTTTGGAGCGAATGCTCCCACTTATATTTTTCAGCTTGTGGTATGTTTGAGTTAAATTTTTTCATATGCATAGCTTACCACATGGTTTTGGAGCGAAGACTCCCAATTATCTTTCAGCTTGTGGTATGATTTGAGTTAAAGTTTCTCTTATGCTTGATTTCCGCTTTCAGATGTATTTGATTTATGAGCTTTGTCAATAGATGATGTTGAGATTTGTTGAATAACTATGTAAAACATATGTATGTTTTTTGGGAGTAGTGTCTAGCATCGAGCAGGCAAAGAGTCAATTACCCTATGCCTCAGAACAACGCGCCAACGTAGGTTTATACATTATGACTTTAGGACCTCCCTTGTGAACTTCCCTTGCCCAAATGGGCCTTCATTTTGATATCGATATCATGGTATCGTCCCTAGACCTAGAAAGGCTTTGGACGGATCTACCCAATTGAGTTTCATAGTTGGGATCACGTACTCTATCGTGGTTTGTCGGTTAAAAGACGAGTCTCCCATTGTTCCACATGATTTCAGTTATGCATGTTCATTACTCACGAGATTTACATATGTAAGCATGTTTTACAACAGGTTTGACTCAATGTTAAACTTTTCTTATAAATATTAGAATTCAGTTTTGAGTCAATCGATCACGTTATGATATTTTATGATGAGAGCATGATTTCAGAAAGAATGCACGCAAGCCCTACTCTCAGATTCTTATTGTTTATGTTTTACATTATGCATGTTCTTAAATGATTTTACTTATTTTAGCGATTTTACTCACCTTGCATACTTGGTACATTCCACGTACTGACCACATACTCTATGTTGTATCATTTAATAATACAGGACCCGACTCTCAAATTCAGCCGCGCTCATAGTTCGACTTCAGAGTTAACACCTTCATTGTTGGTGAGTCCTCATCTCCCAAGGACTAGACTATTTAGATTTCCTATATGTATTTAGTTTCATTTTTGTTGAGTTAGTTGGGGTCTTGTCCCATCAACTCGTCATGTTTAGAGGCTTTTTAGACATATGTATGTAATCAGCTTTGGATTGTGAATTCTAATGTTATGTTTAAGTTTAGACTTACGTTATGATTAAATTGTTGATTATTTAGTTTCATTGATCGAGTTGAATGTATGCTTATGACATGGGTCTTGGGGTCTCTCGGGGCTACTTGTCCCGTGTTGCAATCCGGGCCTCCATTCGGGTCGATATAAACTAGGTATCAGAACAATAGGTTTGAAGTGTCCTAGAGTTTCTCAAAACCACATTAAGTAGTGCCTTTTTCATGGGTGTGAAACGCGCCACACTTATGACGAAGAGGCTACGAGATGTTTAGGAAGTGCTCCCTTCTTTCAAGATCTATGTCGTGCGATGAAATGTCTTCCTATCCTTCTAATTCGTGATATTAACAATTGCAGAATTATGGCTCCCCGAAGAATGAAGGATAGAAGGAATGGGAATGGTGAATTCCACAAGGATGGCAACGGTAATAAGCACTAGCAAGCTCCACTAGTTCAGGAGCCCTAGACATCGGATCCAGTTGCCCATGCTGAATTTCGGGAAGTTATTCAGATGCTTGCGCAAGCCTTGACCGCTCAGGTCAATCAGCATGCTTTTGCGCATGTTCCGTAAAATGGCAATGCAGCGGCTGCTCGTGTTAGAGACTTCTTTAGAATGAACCCGCCGGAGTTCCTCAGGTCAAAAGTAGATGAGGACCCGCATTAGTTCATAGATGAGATTTTCATGAACACCCAAGTCATGGGGTGAATGGAGTTGAGTGCGCGGAGTTGGCTCATACCAGTTGAAAGGGGTCACGCATATCTGGGTTGGCCAATGGAAAGATAGTAGGGTCGCTGGAGCGGGCCCTATCACTTGGGATGAGTTTCATATTGCATTCTTTGATCGGTTCTTCCTTCATGAGATGAGGAATTTGAAGGCATCTGAGTTTGTAAATCTGAAGCAAGGGAGGATGACGGTACAAGAGTATGCCCTCGAGTTCACTCACCTATCAAAGTACGCCCCAGAGTTAGTGGATGATCATAGGGCGTGAGTGAGTAGATTACTTCACGGAGTAGCAGGCTATTTGTACAAGGATTGCAGGACCGCTATGCTCCATCACGATATGGATTTCCCTCGAAAAGTCTTGTACGCCCAATAGATGGATGCGGCGCATCTGAGAGAGTGGGAGGCCAAGAGGGCCAGGATCGATGACCACAGACTCTTACAACTGAGGTCAGGAGGTGGGCACCGACAGCAGACCCATTAGAGTTCATCAACCCCAGCATCTTCAACATTGAGTGTGCCATACAGACCAAGGCAAGATCAGAGGGGGCGAGCATCTGTCTCTAGGGGTCATAGTAAAAAACCCGCAGATTCTAGTGTTCTAGTTTTCCACAGGTGTGGCCGGGGTCACACGGGTTAGTGTCTAGCAGGTACAGGTGCTTGTTTCGGGTGTGGGAAGCCCGGACACATGCTCAGAGATTGACCGAACACATGCTCAGAGATTGACCGGACACATGCTCAGGAAAAAAGGCAGGATCATGATGGGGGCCGAGGCCCAGCTTCTAGTTTTGCAGCCTCTCCCGCACGCTCAGGACATCAGGGGGCATCTACCAGTGTAGGTGCGATCAACGCCAAAGTAGATTCTATGCCTTAGCATCCCGCCAGGAGAAAGAAGTCTCCCTGGATGTAGTTACTGGTATGTTACGAGTTTTCCATCTTGATGTTTATGCTTTGTTAGATTCGGGAGCTACCTTGTCTCTTGTGACACCTTATGTGGCTTATAGCTTCGAAGTTAGTACCGAAGTCTTGTCAGAATCCTTTTCAGTTTCTACTCCAGTAGGTGACTCAGCTATAGCTAGACGAGTGTATAGAGGTTTCCCGATCTCAGTCCTTCAAAAAGTCACCTCAAAAGATTTGATAGAGTTAGCCATGACCAATTTTGATGTTATGCTCGGCATGGATTGGCTATTTGCATGCTATGATTCAATTAATTGTAGAATCCGGGAAGTAGAGCTCAGATTTTCAGGTGAGCCAGTCTTAGAATGGAAGGGTAGTTTTGTTGTGCCTGTAGGTCGTTTCATTTCCTACCTTAAGGCCAGGAAGATGATTTCTAAAGATTGTGTGTACCATCTAGTTAGGGTTAAGGATGTTGAATCTGAGATCCCAACTATTCAGTTAGTTCCAGTAGTGTGTGAGTATCCAGAGGTCTTTCTAAATGATTTACCGGGAATCCCTCCCGAGAGGGAGATCAATTTTAGTATTGACCATCTACTCGACACACAACCTTTATCCATTCCTCCCTGCAGAATGGCTCCAGTCGAGCTAAAAGATTTGAAAGAGAGTTGAAGGACTTGTTAGATAAGGGTTTCATTAGGCCAAGTAAGTCTCCATGGGGTGCACCAGTTCTCTTTGTTTGAAAGAAAGATGGTTCTCTTCGTATGTGTATTGATTATCTGTAATTAAACAAAGTCACCATCAAGAACAGGTATCCTTTACCCAAGATTGATGATTTATTTGATTAGATTTAGGGTGCTAAGTGTTTCTCAAAGATAGGTCTCCGATCTGGGTACTATCAGCTTAGAGTTTGAGAGTGTGACATCCCGAAGACAGCCTTCATGATGCGGTATAGTCATTACGAGTTTGTAGTTATGTCTTTTGGACTAATGAATGCTCCTACATATTTTATGGACTTGATGAACAGGGTGTTCAATACATACTTGGATATGTTCGTGATTGTGTTCATTGATGACATCCTGATATACTCTTGGAGCAAGGAGGAGCATGCCATAGTGCTGCAGAATCCAAAGGATCGTCATTTATATGCCAAATTCAGCAAGTGTGAGTTTTGGTTGAACTTCGTAGCATTTTTTGGCCATGTGGTATCAAGCGAAGGCATAATGGTGGACTCTCAGAAAATAGAGGCGGTGAAGAATTGGTCTAGACCGGTGAACCCTTCAGATATTCGGAGTTTCTTGGGTTTAGCTGGCTACTATCGAAGGTTCGTGGAAGGTTTCTCATCGATTGTAGCACCTTTGACCAAATTGAATTAGAAGAAGGTGAAATTCTAATGGTCAGAGGCTTGTGAGAAGATCTTCCAAGTGTTGAAGATTCGACTTACTTCAACACCGGTGTTAACTCTATCAGAGGGAACTGATGGGTTCATGGTGTATTATGATGCTACAAGGATCAGACTTGGGTGTGTATTGATGCATCACGGGAAGGTTATAACATATGCCTCTAGACAGCTAAAAGTTCATTAGAAGAATTACCCAACCCATGATCTTGAGTTGGCCGTGGTGGTATTCGCATTGAAGATATGGTGACATTACTTGTATGGGGTCCACATGGATGTATTTACGGAACATAAGAGCTTACAATATGTGTTCACGCGAAAGATCTCAATCTTCGGCAAAGAAGGTGGTTGGAACTACTCAAGCACTACTATATGAGTGTGCTTTACCATCCGGGTAAGGCTAATATGGTAGCAGACACACTTAGTAGGCTCTCTATGGAGAGTGTGTCCCATGTGGATGAAGGGAAAAAGGAGTTGGTGGAGGATGTGCATCGACTAGTAAGGTTGGGAGTTAGGTTGGTTGACTCGATTGATGGTGGTGTTGTGGCTCAGAACGGATTGGAATCATCCTTGGTGACTGATGTAAAAGCTAGACAAGATGAAGACCCGATTTTGGTAAAGTTAAAGGAAGCCGTTCAGAATCAGAAAGTAGAGGTATTCTCCAAAGGGGGAGATGGTGTACTTCGGTACAAGGGTCGCCTATGTTTCCCAGATGTTGATGATTTGAGGAGCTGGATGTTGCATGAGGCTCATGGATCCTGGTGTTCTATCCACTCAGGTGCCACCAAGATATACCGTGACTTATGGGAAATCTATTGGTGGAATGGCATGAAGAAGGATATTGTAGAATTCATGACAATTGTCTAAACTGTCAGCAAGTAAAGGTTGAGCACTAGAGACCGAGAGGTGTACTTCAGGATATCAGCATTCCTACTTGGAAGTGGGAAGAAATTAATATGGACTTCATCACAGGTTTATCCCATACTCTTCAACAATATGACTCCATTTGGGTTGTGGTAGACAGATTGACCAAGGCCGCTCATTTTCTACCGGTAAAAACTATGGATTCGGTGGAGGATTATGCCAAATTATATATTTGGGAGCTAGTCTGATTGCATGGAGTGCCCTTATCCATTATTTCAGATAGAGGTACTCAATTTACCTCTTAGTTTTGGAATTCATTTCAAAAAGGAATGGGAAGACATGTTAAACTCAGCACAATATTTCACCCGCAAATGAATGGTCAAGCGGAGCGAACAATACTAACCCTCGAGGACTTGTTGAGAGCATGTGTGATTGACTTCAGAGGTGGCTGGGATGAGCATTTGCCACTTATTGAGTTTGCATACAATAACAGTTATCATTCTAGTATCCAGATGGCACCGTTCGAGGCTCTCTATGGGTGGAGGTGTAGGTCGCCCATTGGATGGTTTGAGGTTGGCACAACGGCAATGATAGGACCAGATTCGATTCACGAGGCTATTTAAGGTTCAGTTGATAAGGGACAAGCTGAAAACTGCCCAGAGTCACCAGAAGTCTTATGCTGATGTGAGAAGAAGAGAATTAGAATTTGAAGTTGATGATAGGGTATTTCGGAGGGTGTCTCCCATGAAGGGACTAATGAGGTTCGGAAAGAAAGAAATATTTAGTCCCCGCTATGTCGGCCCGTACCGGATAGTGAGACGTGTTGACAAGGTGGCCTATGTGTTGGAGTTGCCTTCAGAATCAGCTTCTGTGCATCCTTTATTCCATGTGTCTCTCTTGAAGAAGTGTTTGGGTGATCCAGCTTTGGTTGTCCCAGTGGACAGTGTTTGTGTGAAAGACAGCCTCAGTTATGAGGAGGTTCCGGTCGAAATACTGGATCGACAGGTTCGATGGCTAAGGAACAAGGAAGTAGCTTCAGTTAAAGTGTTATGGAGGAATCAACACGTTGAGCGAGCTACATGGGAAATCGAAGTAGATATGATGGCTAGATACCCACATTTATTCCCTACAGGCTCAATTCTAGCTTGAGGTATCAGTTTTGACCTAAGACTCTATCTAGTTTTCATGTTCAGTTCATGTTCCCAAGTTTCTTTTATGTATATGGATGTGTCAAATCAGTTCAGCTGTGGGATAGTCATACCGTAAGTTTTTGGTTTAAATGATTAGTATGTGAATATGATAATTTCATTTCTCTACTTTTCCACATGTTTTCCAACATTTGAGGATGAATGTTCCCAAGAGGAGATATTGTTATACCCCAGAAGCCCAAAGATTAGAACCTGGAGTTAAAACGAAGAAATATTAAAATTTGGCATCAGGCTCAGAACGAGTCATGGGGAGACTCGTGAGATCAACCCATGAGTCGTGATGTGACTCATGGAGAAGGCCATGGAATGATATTGAACTTGAGAAGTTAGACCCCATGGGCATGACCATGACTCGTGGTCAGGCCCCACGAGTCGTTGGGTTAGTCGTGGAGTGGGTGAGAAGGAAAAGAGGAGGAAGAAGAGCAGTGTACTCGAAAGAAGAACCTCATGAGTCGTAGTCAGTCCCCAGGATTTGTGGGAGCGTCATGGTCAGATAGTGAGAAAATAATTGGCATGGAGGCAGTGTACATAACAGGTGGTGACAACGAGCTGTGGTCACCAGTAAAGAGTCGTGAGGTTGCCCGTTACGAGCCTAGACGATCAGATGAGCAGTGTACCTCACGAATCATGCCATGAGTCATGGCCTGACAGTTATTTTTTGTGAATTTAATAAAGGCTTTTTCGTAATTCCTAAGTTCCTAAAGCCTAAACTATATCGTTTTGAGTTATGAATAGTGTCTTTTAAAGGGGTTAAGTTCATTTTAGGCTTGATTCATCCATGCATGCAAGGTAGAAAGGTTAGAGAGGGTGATCAAGCTAGTGTTCTTCAATTTCCTATTTGGCATCTAAAGAAGTGTAAGAATCAGCTACCAACAGGTATGTAGCATTATGAATGAGTGATTCCTTTCATACCCATGCCCAATCCCTCTCTAAATCATGAATGATCTATGACTAATCTATGAGGTTTTAACCAAATGCATGAATTTCCTAATACTTTACATGGCTATGATTTAAATACGTTTCTACTATTAAATTATGAAGCATGGGCGAGTTTTATACTGTTTTCAATTAAAAATCATGTTGTGGCTTTATGAAAGAAAAAGCCCATTGATGAGAAGTTCATAAAAGATGAGATTTGTGATGAATTTATGATGATGATAAGATATTATGATGAAAAGTATGTTTTCAAGCTACCCTTATTTAAAATCATGTTTTCGATATGAATTGAGTATTTTCAAGAAAGACAAAGCTTTGGGCAATGCCCAAATGTTCAAAGTATGATTGATGATTTCCCCAATTAATCTTATCACATGGTTTTGGAGCGAAGGCTCCCACTTATATTATTCAGCTTGTGGTATGTTTGAGTTAAAGCTTTTCATATACATAGCTTACCACATGGTTTTAGAGCGAAGACTCCCAATCATCTTTCAGCTTGTGGTATGATTTGAGTTAAAGCTTCTCTTATGCTTGATTTCCGCTTTCAGATGTATTTGATTTATGAGCTTCGTCAATAGACGATGTTGAGCTTCGTTGAATAACTATGTAAAGCATATGTATGTTTTTTGGGAGTAGTGTCTAGCATCGAGTAGGCAAAGAGTCAATTACCCTATGCCTCAGAACAACGCGCCAACGTAGGTTTATACATTATGACTTTAGGACCTGCCTTGTGAGCTTCCCTTGCCCGAATGGGCCTTCAGCTTGATATCGATATCATGGTATCGTGTCTAGCCCTAACAAGGCTTTGGACGGCTCTACCCAATTGAGTGTGATAGTTGGGACCACATAAGCTCTATCGTGGTATGTCAGTTAAAAGATGAGTATCCGATTGTTCCGCATGATTTCAGTTATGCATGTTCATTACTCATGAGATTTACATATGTAAGCATGTCCTACAGCAGGTTTGACTCAATGTTCATCATTTCTTATAAATATTAGATTTCAATTTTGAGTCAATTGATCACGTTATGATATGTTATGATGAGATCATGATTTCAGAAAGAATGCACGCAAGTCGTACTCTCAGATTCTTATTGTTTATGTTTTACATTATGCATGTTCTTAAATGATTTTACTTATTTGAGCAATTTTACTCACCTTGCATACTCGGTACATTTCATGTACTGACCATATACTCTATGTTGTATCGTTTGATGATATAGGACCCGGCTCTCAAATTCAGCCCTGCTCAATGTTCGACTTCAGAGTTAGCACCTTCGTTATTGGTGAGTCCTCATCTCCCAAGGACTAGACTATATAGATTTCCTATATGTATTTCAGTTTTAGTTTTGTTGAGTTTGTTGGGGTCTTGTCCTATCAACTCGTCATGTTTAGAGTCTTTTCATACATATGTATTTAATCAGTTTCGGATTGTGAATTCTGATGTTATGTTTAAGTTTAGACTTCCGCTATTATTATATTATTGATTATTCAGTTTCATTTATTGAGTTGGATGTATGCTTATGCCATGGGTCGACTTGGGGTATCTCGAGGCTCCTTATCCCGTGTTGCAATCCGGGCCTCCGTTCGGGTTATGACACATGGAAAGATAGAAGTTAGTGGGGGTGATCAAGCTTGTTCTTCTTCAAATTCTTTTCAATTCCTCTTGGACAATCAAAGAAGTGTAAGAATCAACAACCATCAGGTATGTAGGGTTATGAGTGGGTGAATCCCTTTCACACCCATGCCCAATCCCTCTCTAAATCATGAATTTTCTATGTCTAATCTATGAAGTTTTAACACAATGCATGATTTCCTAATTCTTTACATGGGTATGATTTAAATATGTTCTACTATTTAATTATGATTCATGGGAAAGTTTTATATTATTTTCAATTAAAAATCATGTTTCAATTTTTATGAATTAAAAAGCCCATTGATGAGAAGTTCATGAAAGATGAGATTTGTGATGAATGTATGATTATGATGAGGTATTTTGATGAAAAGCTTGTTTTCAAGCTACCCATATTTATAATCATATTTTGATGTAAATTGAGTATTTTCTAGCATGTTAAAGTATTGGGCAATGCCCACATGTTCGAGTATGACTTATGATTTTCCTAATTAAGCTTACCACATGGTTTTGTAGTGAAGACTCTCAATTATTTTTTCAGCTAGCGGTATGGTTTGAGTTAAGGCTTCTCATATACATAATTTCATATTTGAGATGTATTTGATTATTGAGCTTTGTTGAAAAACGATGGAGAGCATATGTATATTTTTGGGAGTAGTTTCTAGCAACAAGTAGGCTAAGGGTAAATCACTCTATGCCTCAGAACTACACGCCAACGTAGGCAGCCAGGTTTATACTTATATATATATATACATATATATACATACATATATATATATATATATATATATATTACTTTAGGACACTCCCTTGTGAGATATCCCACTTCCCTATTGGAGCCACGGCTTGATATGATATCATGGTATTCCTAGCTCTGTCAAGGCTTTTGGCGGCTCTACCCATTGGACGGCTCTACCCACTTGAGTGTGATAGTTGGGACCACGTAAGCTCTATCGTGGTATGTCGGTTAAAAGACGAGTCTCTCATTGTTCCTCATGATTTTATTTATGCATGTTCATCATTAATGAGATTTATATATCTATATACGTTCTAAAGCAGGTTTGACTCAATCTTCAGTTTTACTCATGACTATCAGATTTCAGCTGTGAGTCAATTGATTCAGTTATGATGTTATGTTGTGTTATGAAGAGATCATGATTTCAGAAGGAATGCATGTAAGCCCTACTCTCATTTTCTTATTGTTTATGTTTTACATTATGCATGCCTTTAAATGGTTTTACTTATCTAACTTATTTTACTTACCTTGAATACTCGGTACATTCCATGTACTGACCGCATACTCTATGCTGTATCGTTTCATGATACAGGACCCGACACTCAGACTTAGCCCCGTTCATTGCCAATCTTCAAAGATAGCATCTTACACTTTTTGGTGAGTCCTCATCTTCCAAGGACTATTCTTTTTCAGATTTCTCTATGTATTTTCAGTTTTTAGCTTTATCGAGTTAGTTGGGGTCTTGTCCCATCAATTCATCATGTTTAGAGGCTTTTCAGATAAAAGGATGTATTCAACTTCAAATTGTGTATTTTGATGTTATGTTTATTTTAGACTTCCGCTAAGATTATCATGGTGATTCTTCAATCATATTGGTTGAGTTAGATTTATGCTTATGTCATGAGTCGACTTGGAGTCTCTCGAGGCTCCTTGTCCCGTGTCTCAATCTGGGCCTCCGTTCGTGCGTGACAGGTGGGAAATGTGGTTAATTGGTCTTATGACAATGATTTTGTTGAAGATTTCAATGAACTATTCGTGTTGTTTGAATTCATTCTAAATTGATTGAACTTTAATAGTTATCTCTGAAACTGTGAGTGAAGTTTTGAAAATCGAAGTGTACTGATAATCCATCCTATGTGGTGTCTGACTGAGATCTTGACATATATGTTGAGAATGAATTAAGTAATACATCCTCGCCCAGAAATGAGAAGCTTTTGTTCGAGGTGAGTATCCAGATGAGCGGAAGTGTGATTGATTGAGGTACAGATTGATACTTGAAGATAAGTGGCTCGTGCTTGAGATGGGCATACGGGAGAGCGGATGATATGAGTTGCTCGTGTCCGAGGTGAGCATCCGGATGAGCAGATGAGTGGAGCGGGTACCACACCGATATAATATATAAATTTCTAGAATCCCCTGCAGGTCATGACCAGAACAACAAATATAAGACCCTTTGGCATGTGTGTGCAGTGATGTGACAGAGGCCTGTGCCCGGCATATTATCGATGGTATGATTGGGACAGAAATTAGTACATGTATGTTACGATGCACATATGATTGTGTGACAGAGATCAACACATGTATTTTATGTTATACATATGACTGTGTGATAGAGTTTAGTGATAGGTATGATACCGTTAGGTGTACAAACATCCGATGAGAAGAAATTAATGATGACATGTCTATTTACCATGTGTTCAGCGTGCTTATGATCTGTTGCATAACTGTCTCCTAGTTACCTTGTAAGTCTTGGTATGTGATGAACTTTTTTGTGAATGAGTTAACATTTCTATTCAAAATGGTAGGTAAATGTGATGAGTGTGGTTTCTAGGTTAATCCTGACAGTGGAAATAAAGAAATAATTGTGATAACATTAAAATGAGAATATGTACAATTACTTGAGTGCAAACTGATGCAACTTTTAAATAATATAAGACCTTGTTTATTCGATGTAGTGTTGGAAGGTGGAGGATGCCAGCGAAGTTGAGCTACTGCTGCGAGCAGTACTGCTACAACAGTGGAATTCCCGCTACGGCGAGACCGCGACAATAGTCAAGTTACCGTTGCAGTGTGGCCCAGTCAGAATGCAGGCCAGTCGTGGTGGCTAAGCTCGTAGTGAAAGGGGGATGCTTGATAAATAAATTGGGGTAATTAGGGACTAAGTGACTAGATAGGTTAATTGTGAAGTTGTGTGTTAAAGATTAATTTGATTGTATGTTAATTTTATGTTGTTGCTGGAACTAATTGTAGTCGTTCGATGATACCTACCAATATGTGTGGTGTATGGATACTACCTTGCCACAACTTTTTGGGTGTAGTTTGTGGCAGGTTTGAACTTTCATGATTGACATGGTGTATTCAGCATCAACTGTTGCACTTTTCTGCAGGAGAAGCTGTCTTTTTATTTGTCAGTATTCTGTTTAGAGCTCTTGTACCTGTTTAGACTAGATCTTTGGGGAGAGACAACCTTGGGAATCTTTTTATGCTTTATTATGTTGGGTTAATTGGAAGGAATTATGCATTGATGTTTTCTTGGATTAGAGATCTGTTATATGATATTGAATTTATTATCGTATTAAAAATGATTTTTAAAATAAGGGGTTCTCCCGTCGAGTTAGGGTCGACTAGGTGCCCGCACAACCCGCCCATTTGGGTCGGGTCATTCTAGCATTATCTTACACTTAAATTTTGTTACTAATGTTGTTTCTTTTACCTTAATATTTTATTATTTTTGTTGTGCTTTTATTTCTTTAATATTTTCATTATAACCTTTTTTCTCTTGGATTTTTCAAATAAATTTTTGGAAAATGCTTTTCTTAAGATAAGGGTCTATCAGAAACAATCTTTCTATTCCAGAAGGTAGGAGTAAGGTTTGTGTACAATCTACCCTCTCCAGACCCTACTTGTATAGATCATAC
>JACEIK010003747.1:114586-124734 GCA_018107945.1 Datura stramonium | reverse complement strand
GGGTATAAAATATATATATATTTGTAAAATAATATATACCTTATATTTATGTTTGCTTTGTCAAAAAATTTGAAATGGATCAGCTGTTGGACCAAACTCTACAAATAGTTAGTAAATAAAAATTAGACTATTGTCCTATTTCAATAAAGAGATTGATATAATCATTTTTTTAGAAAAATGGATTTGGGCCGCCAATTAATTCTAGATTCTCACATCTTCTTCCAGAGATTACTTTAAACAATTTGGGTAAAAAAAATACTCTTTTTAAAGGAAACGGCTCATTGAGCCAGGTTTGAAGAGTTATCATTTAATTTTAGTTTTTCACAAAAAGAAAATTGCACTCTTATCCGTTAAAAAATATTAAACTTGAATAAATAAGAACAAGTTGCCTTGGTTAGGCTATCGTTTACTACTTCTCCTCATTTTCTTGAAAGTCATTGAGAAGTAGAAGTAATCAAAGAATTGTAAACCAAGCCCTCAAATATTGAAAATATCAACCTGATCCTTAAGGGGATGGAAATTTGATCACTAAGTTGCACAAGCTTATACACAATCAAAACAAGATACACATCACACACGAATTTAGTTCAATCAATACAAATAATAAAGTAGTAAGTAAAGATGAGGAGAAAGAAAGTGTTAAGTTCCAATTCGAGGAACTCAAGTCCTAATACTAGAAATGAATGCAATTAGCCCCATGTTGTTTGGAGGGCCATAATGAGTTTTAGATGAAACTCCAGGTGTTTCAGATAATGTGTACATGAAAACAAAAAGGAGAATAAGGATTAGAAATCAGATTAAGAAATAGAATAATGCAAGAATATAGCCCACAATGAGAGTATGCTAAGTGAGATCATGTCTTAGCTAAAATTAATTAAAGGATTAAAATAGACTGCCGCTCTCTTCATGCTAGCATACAAAAATTTATTTAATGCAAAGAGGGAAAAAGAGTGAACAAAGAGTATAAGAACATAGTAACATGTAAATCTATTTCACAAGCGTAGGAGCTACTCAAGGCTAGAGGGGATTATTACTTACTTTAAAAATAGAAACTATCACAGAATTTCTTAAGCCACAATTCAAGCTACTCAGTCATCAACATGAAGGATAAGTTAAACAAATTTGTAAAAAAATTGTCTAGTGTCCCTTCTGAAACAGCACAAGAATTTTCCTTCAGTTATTTTCAATTTTTTTGCTAAGACTAACTGTCGCAAAGAACCACGGATAGAACATAAACCTGTACCTTCAACTTTACCCTTAGTAAATTTCATTAGAATGTTCTAACAATTACTAAATTTTAGAGGTTAGTAAAACAACATAACTACATATATAGTTCAGCCATATTACAAAAGAGATTAGCTTAGCCAGTTTAAGCTCAAATACAAGCACAAACAAAAACTACTCTTAAAACTTCAATTTCACAAACATAAAGAAAAGAGAATTAATTAGAGCAAAAGAGATATTGAACTACATGTTCTAGTTAGTTAAAGAATTTTTCATGTCACAACTTAAGTTAATCACTAACTGCTACAAGTACATGTAACTATTAGTCCATGTTGAAAAGCTGTGAGGGCAATGTATATACAAATAGTCATGATGAATAAAGGACAAAACCTCTCATGGCAACATTTCTAATAGTTTCAACTAAAGAAAAACTTAAAATCTCTGGATCCTTTGTGAGCTATAAAGACCATAGACATAAAGAAAATTGAATAGTTTTGACAAACTGGACTCCAACCTTATAAGCAAAATTGATTAATGATCACAAACCCCCAATATTTGGTTAGATAAGTACAAAGTGATGAAGAATAACCCATGGAGACCTTATTTTTTATTATTCTTAGAAAGATCACAACTTAGAAAATGAACACATAAATTCATACTTCAGAGGGGTGATGAGACAAAAAAGGATTTCAAATTAAGATTTGTTATGCCTTAAACAATAATTATTTATCTTAATTTCTTTCATTCATTATAATATCTCAAGAATATATACAACACTGCTAAGCATCTGAGGAAATCAGAACAAAGCAAGAAGATAGATTAAGAAACTTATTCAATTAGTCAGAAACAGTCTCAATCGTGATCAAGTTTGAGTTATTTTCTTTTTGTTATTTACTTAAATTGGGAAAAAAAATACCAAATAGGAACAATCTTTTGAATCACACAGTGAAGAAATCAAAACTCTAGCTCTAAAATTATATTCACTATACTCGATTAAGCTTGGTCAGTCATTCGAACTCATACTAATCTCTTGTTACTGTAAACTAGATATATTCGCTAATGACCACACATATTAACATATTTAATACTTAAGAAAGACATGTATATATATAAATAGAAAATGAAATGAAAAGAGGATAAGGATTCACCTTTTGTCGAGTTAGGAAACTAGGCTTATCAGCAAGGATATTTCAAACTTGAAACTCGAACTCAAACACAAAATCAAAGAAGAAATTAGTAGTAGTTTTTTACTAGATGAACTAGTATATTGGTCCAAAACATTGTTTTTAATCTATCAAAGCAATGTATGTCTACTATGTATGTTAAGACTTGGTACTTGTAGGTAAGAAAAACTAGGGTTTCCCGATTCAAAATCCAAATTTGGAAAAAGAGTTTGGAAGAAAGTTGAAGAGATTGGAGGGAAAACAAAAAGAAATCGGAAAAGGGAGGAAAACACATCTTTTTTAGGAGCTTTGAATTCCATGGAGCTGTCGGAGGCTTCGACGCCGGCTTTTACTGTTGCTAAATTAATGGAAGTATTAGGCGTGCTCGATTTGCCTCTTTGGGGTCAGTTCTGTGTTGTACCCTCCAAAATGTGTGAAGGGGGTAGGGTGTATGAAAATGGAAAAGGTTAGTGGGTCAACTACTGCCTTTGCTGGCGTGTTGCAGAGGAGGATGATGGGCAGATAGGGATGCCGGGTATGGTTTTATAAAGGTGAAGAGGAAGAGAAGGGGTAGGGTTGGTGTTTGGTGGAATGTGGAAAAAGGTGCAAGTGTTATTTTTTGGGAGATTGAAAATGGGTTTGGGTCGTGTAAGCGGGTTAAAATAATTTTAATTGCCTGATAAATTGATTAGATGGATGAAGTTATTAAGGATAAGAAAACCAAAATGTGTGTGCGCGCGCCTATATAAAAGTGTATGAAATGAGAAATTGTGGGCCGTTGGATCATATTTTGATGGCCAAGATTTTTCACGAATCAAGTGGTCGTGATTGACACTCATACAAACCCACCTGTGGCAAACCATCATTCCAGGTTATCCTTTCCATTTACTCATTCATTTTATCAAAAGGGAACACTATAAAATAAATAGCGGAGGTCTGAAATAATAAAAATTAAACATAATCCATGCAGAAAGTACGATTACAATCCCTAAGAATTGAAAGTCATTGTACATAGGCTCTAACTTAAACAATATTTATGAGTAGTGGAAAGAAATAAAATAAATCAATATATACAATGTCTGGAAATAAAGACATCTGCAAAGGTGGATCTACGATAACCTAGATAGAAGTCAGCTCACCCTCAGATCGGATATCATCATCAAACTAGATATGCGGATGGGTTGAACTTCTTGGATTACAGTCTACATTAATAAAGAGAAGCGCAGGAATAGCATCAGTAAAACCACTATGTACTGGTAGGCATCATTGGAAGACCTTAATTAACAATATATATCTGTCATTTAATGAAATCAGTCCTCAAGCTCAGGTTGGCCTGCACACTGTTTAGGCCTCACTGCAGCGGTAACTTGACCGTTGCCGCGGTCTCACCGCAATGAAAATGGTGCCTCTACAACGGTAGTACTCGAGGTAGTAGCTCAACTATTGCTGACAATCTTAATTTTATTTAATAGTTTGTAAAAATTATTTACCAAAAATAGAATATTCATTATTCAAGTCTAACATCGTTAATCAACCGAACACATAATAATCCTCAATGATCAATTCATAAACTCTTCACAGGGTTACACGGAATAATCCTCAACAATCAATTCAGCAACTCTTCACAGGTTTACAACATATACAAGACTTTGTAAGCACATGGAAACACATAGGTAAAAGATCATGTCTTATAAGTTCTCATCTCTGAACCATCCTGGTCTCACATGGACCACCCATCAGTCTAATATAATTTGATGTTTGTACACACATCTCTATCATACAATATAAACACATGCCAGAGGGTTTTATATTTGTCTTTTCAGTCATGACCTACAAGGGACTCTAGAAATCTATGTTTTGTACCGGCGTGGTACCCACTTCCACTGTCTACTCATCTGGATGTTCACCTCATACTCGAGCCACTCATATCCATCAGCTCACCTGGATACTCACCTCGTGCATGATCCACTCACCTCAAGATAAGGACATATAATCCATCTTTCACTATCATGTTTAATATCTTATGAATCAGTTAACTCACATAACAATTCAACATCGTTGAGTAATCAACATAATTCAATATGCTATAATGCTAGTCAACACGTATGAAAATTCATAAATACACATTGGTTACCATAATTTTCATCTCCAATCACAACATCAGTTGCAACTACACATTTCAGAGTTTATTCGCAAACTTAACCAACTCACCATAATTCTAGCACACACAATGTCCGAAGATCGATTAATCACATTCATCAAATCATAACACATATCAATCATTAAATAATGTCTAACTTCTCATAAACCATAACTTACCTTGACAAGGGGACTTAAGTATCAAGCTATTTTGCTGGAGCCTTGTCTGGAATACTTAAAATCTACAAACAACAATAACAAGAGTACTTCTTTATTTACTCTTCAAATAAGGTCTTGGGAAATTTAAACCCACCCGACTCTACCCGATACTATGGTCTAATTCAATTTCAAAAGGTTAAATTATCATAATCTAGCCCTACAATCTTCATTCGAACCTAGTTCATGGAGTTTTCTATTTCTCTGAACCCTTTTAAAATAGTTTTTCAGGTTAAGGATTCTAATTTCACCTAGTTCTAGGTCTCAACAATCATATCGGTGAAGTTCTACCACCATACTCACCCTAGGAGTGTTAATTACTCACTGTTAGGCCTTGGAAATCAATATCCAACCATTCCCATTCCATTATCCCTAGTTTCACAAACCTAGGGTTCTTAGCTAGAATTCCAGCATTAAGGATCACCCTTTGTTTCTAGGGTGTTAAGGAATAGAATAATAGGGTGTTAAGGAATAGAATAATACAATAAATAATTCATAAACCTTACCTTGGAAAGAAAAACTTCTCTACCCTTAGAAAAATGGCCCTTCAGCTTCTAGGAGTTCATGCCATAGAGTAATGAGGTGAAAATCCTAAAATTCTAGCTTAAACAGGCATTCTACCTCTTGTCATCTACTGTAGAGGACCCGCTATAGTGACCAAGTCCTCCCCATGGTGAACCTAACTAAAACTACTCTGACCATTGTGATGGACAACCCACCAGCGTCGGGGTCTCGCTGCGGCAGAAAATTCAGCTCTACAGTGGTCCATTGCTGAACCAGTAGCTCAAAATTTTGCATAATTTTCCCATCCCAAAAGCTAAGTCTTTCATCTGAACTTTCAAACACTTTTTGATAGTGCACCCAACAGTAAAATGACTCTATGAATTCATTCTTAGTCTAGCATTCCCTACAGAGGTCTAATTCATTAGATCACTCCCTAATAGAAACACAACCCAAGAAATACAACCAATAATCATACTTATTAAGCTTTTCAAAACCATTCCATTTTGAACTTTTATTAGCTCAACTACATCATGGGAGTTCTACAATGTGCTAAGGACTTAATTATCCTATAACGATGGATGGATCGTTATATTGGATACCAATTAAACCTTCATTTATCCTCAATCAGTCAAAAAAAGCAAGGGAATAAAAATTACCTGATTCAACAAAAAAACTGAGGATATTTGTCATGCAAGTCTGCGTCGATATCCCAAGTGGCCTCCTCCACAGGATGATTCTTCCACTGGACCTTTATAGTCGTGATCTGTTCAGAGCTCAACTTGCAGACCTCTCTATATATTATAGCCACCAGTTCCTCTTCATAGGATGGATTCTCATCAAGTAATACCGAATCCCAATTAATTATGTAAGTTCCATCTTCATGGAACTTCTTCAGCATAAAGACATAAAACACAAGGTGAGCTCCAGACAAGCCTAAAGGCAAGACCAATTCATGGACCACCTTTCTCACACACCGAAGAACCTCAAATTGGCCAATGTATCTTGTGCTAATCTTGTCCCGTTTCCCAAACTACGTTACACTCTTTATGGGTGAGACCTTAAGCAAGACTTGCTCTCCCACCATTAACTCCATATCTCTAACTTTTCTGTCAACATATTGCTTTTGTCTACTCTAAGCTGCCAAGAGTTTCTCTTGAATCACCTTGACCTTTTCTAAGAATTCAGTCAGCAAGTCAATATCCCATGGACTTACCTCAAAAGCATCAAACCATCCGATAAGGCATCTACATCTCCATACAAAGCCTCAAATGGTTCCATGTCAATGCTTGAGTGAGAACTGTTGTTGTATGCAAATTTTTCCAGTGGTAGGAACTTGTCCCAATGACCCCCAAATTCTATCACACAAGCCCAAAGCATATCCTAACACCTAGATCGTCCTCTCTGACTGTCCGTCAGTCTAAGGGTGAAATATTATGCTCAAGTCCAGGCTAGTACCCAGTTCATCCTGCTAGGTTCTCCAAAAGTTAAAAGTAAACTGTGTACCTCTATTTGAGATGATTAAGACTGGAACCCTATGCAACCAAACCACTTTCCAAATGTACATCTTGGCTAGCTTTTTGCATTGTAAGTCACCTGGACTGGCATAAAGTGGCTGACTTAGTCAGTCTATCGACAATGATCGAAATTGAGCCAAACTTCCCCAAGGTATTCAGAAGACAAACCATGAAGTCCATTGCTTTTCTATCCATTTCATTCTGGAATTGGCATCCTCTGAAGTACTCCCTTAGGTACCTAATGTTCATACTTCACCTGCTGATAATTTAAACATTGGGCAACGTACTCCACAATATCCCTTTTCATCCTGCTACACCAATAGTGTTGTCTTAGATTATGGTATATCTGGGTGGCACTAGGATGTATAGAATATATCGAACTATGAGCCTCCAAGAATATAATTTTGATCAAATCATCAACCTGGGGAACACATGCACACTCCTTTATTCTTAAGACCCCTTCATCATCGATCACTGCCTCCTTGACCTCCCCTCGCAAGACCTTATCACGAATCTTGCTCAGTTTGGAATCTTAGAACTATATGGACTTAATCTCATCTAGAAACAATGATCTGGCCTCTACGCTAACCAATATTCAACCTAACTCAGACATTGTGAGTCTCATAAAGTTGTTAGCTAGCTTCTTAACATCTCTCACCAACAAACACTTGGTACCCTCTAAACAAGCCAAGCTACCCAAATCTCACTGACTTCCTGCTTAATGCATCCGCCACTACATTGGCTTTGCCAGGATGATACAGGATAGTGACATCATAATCCATGAGTAACTAATCTATCTTCGTTGTCTCAGGTTAAGATCCCTTTAGGTAAATACATATTGTAGACTGCAATGGTCAATAAACACCTCACAACAACCTCATACCGGTAGTGCCTCCAAATTTATAGGGAAAATACCACCACTTTCAAGTCTAAGTTATGCATAGGGTAGTTCATCTCATGCACCTTTAGGCGCCTGGAAGCATATGATATGACCTATTTTTCCGGCATTAACACAACCCCTAAACCAGATCATGAGGCATCACAATAAACCACAAAATCTTTACCTACCACCGGCAATGCCAAGATAAGGGCTGTAGTCAACAAGGTCTTGAGCTTTTGAAAGCTTTCTTCACACTCATTAGACTATTAAAAGGGTAAATCTTTCTGAGTGAGTCGGGTTAAGCAAGATGTGATAGCAGTGAATCCCTTCACAAACTAGATATAGTAGCTAGTCAACCGAACAAACTATGAACTTCTATCACCGACATGGGCCTACCCCAATTTTTGACTGCCTCCACCTTCTATGGATTAACCATAATCCCTTTCTTTGAGACCACATGTCCCAAAAAGGATATAGATGCCAGGAAAAATTCACACTTGGAAAAATTTACGTACAGTTGTTTCTCCTTCAACAACCTATAAATCCCAAAATTTTCTAGGACTAGATTCAGGAAGTTGAATATGTTCAGTAGAGGAGTCTAAAATTTTCTCTTAGTACGACCAAAGATACGAGCGTAGTTAGATGGTACGGGTCGTAGGAAGACCCGTGGTTCAGTTCAGAGGCTCATTCCCCAGATCACGAGTCATGGTTTGGTGGTACGACTTATGGTCACAGAGTCATAGTTTGCTACAGGGTTATTAGGTATTGGTCCTACTAATGATTGTACGACTCGTAGTATTGAATTATGAGTTGTTGTACGAGTCATGGAAATAATTAGAGTGTTAGAGAAAAATGGAGTGGCTAGTTACAGGATGACACCACGAGTCGTAGGTTGACTGTACAACTCATGGTATGAATCGTGGTGACTGTTAGTGAGTATTTTCCAGGCGAATTATTAAGGGTATTTTCGAAATTTCTAAGCTCCTAATTTCCTTATGACGTTATTTTAAGACCTAAAAGGAATTTTATAAGAGGATTTAGCTTACTCTAAGCCATTAGGCACCTAAGCATGCAAGCTATTGAGAACCTTCTTTGAGATTAAGCTAGAATTCTCTCAATTATTTGCCAATTCTTTTGGGCTTTCAGGACTAGTTAGAGGAGAAGTTTACCCAGGTATTTAGGGCTATGAATGAGGGTTTTCTTCCACCCTCATGCCCAAATTTCTCCTCAACTTCATGAATTCAATTTTTAATTCAAGTGTATGGATTTATAGGGTTTTAACCCAATTTTATGAAATTCTCTATGATATGTTTATGGTTCTAATCCCCATGTGTTCTAAAGTATGTTTTAAGTCTAATGGGAAAATTTTATACACAATTTGATTATAAATTCATGATTTTAAGTAATGAGAAATTATGCCCTTTTATACGAGTTTTAGAAAAAGTCAAGCTTATGATTCATGATTTCAAGTATGATGAGATATCTAACATAAATGAATTCTTATAAATTTTCCATGTATGAATTCATAATTTTTACTTATGAAGTCTATTTCAAGTATACATGATTTTATGATTTGGGCAAGCCCACACAAGTTATGTTTTCATTATTTAGCCAAGGCTAATAAGATCAACTTATCATATGTTTTGGAGTCAAGACCCCCAATGCAGCTTATGATATGTTTTGGAGTCAAGACTCCCAATGTTCATATTTCAGGCCATTTATAAATTATGATTTTAGCTTCGTTGAAAAACGATGTGAGCACTGTATGTTTTGGGAGTAATGTCTAGCACCGAGTAAGTGTGGGGTTCTAAGGTTCCCTGGTCTCAGAACTATGCACCAATGTTGGTATATTTATATTTGGTACCTCTCAAGAGAGTTTTCCCCTACCCCAAGGGGCCTCAGCTTGATATCGATATCATGGTATCATCCTTAGCCCTGGCAAGGTTTTGGATGGCTCTGCCCACTTGAGTGTTATAGTTGGGGCATCCTATAAGCTCCATCATGATGGTGTCAGTTATGAAGAGTCTCCAATTATTCCTCGTGATTTTAGTTACTCATGTTCATGACATATGATATTATGTTTTACAGTAGATTTAACCTAATCATTAGTTTATGAGCTTTTATTTACGATTTCAGTTATGACAAGTCATATGATTTCTATTTCTAAATCTTGGGTCACTATGTTCAGCTATGATAATAAGCTTATGACTGTGTATGTCTCAGATAGAGTTTTCAGCATGCAGTCCCTACTCTTATGATCTAATGATTCATATTTATATGCATGATTTCAGCTAACATTTACTCAGCATGTTTTTACTTACCTCACATACTCAATACATTCAAAGTACTTGTTACACCCCGTAAGAATCCCGGCATCTAGATGGCCTACTCGCACGTTAGTTAAGCACATTTGAAAGTCATACGTGCTAGGAAAAGGCTCGGGAAAAGATCGGACGAAAATCCTGTCGAACCACCGCGGGAGGCGCCGAGGCAGAGCCCCTCCGCGAT
>JACEIK010003747.1:99542-112269 GCA_018107945.1 Datura stramonium | reverse complement strand
GAGATAGAGCTAGCCAGGCACCATATGTGCCTCGGCCCACCAGTTAGTAGTCCAGGTCCTTCTAGGGCACCAGGTGCCAGTCATACCCCCCAAGGCGGGGTGTGACAGTACTGACCGCATGCTATGTCAATTCATGATTAGGTTTAGGTGATCCAGCTCAATCTCGCTGATAGCTCACTTCCCCTATCAGCTCTGTTCAACTCTGTGTTGGGTGAGTCCTCATTATTTTGGGGCGTCTATCATTTTAGTTTTGCGTTGTCAGTTTGTTTCATACTTGGAGATAGCTGGGCATTCTCTTAGCATCTCATCAGATAATAGAGGTTTTCATACATAGACCAGTATGATCAGCTTTGAGATTTGGCGTTGTGATGTATCATTTGATATACATTTTATGTTACTTAGGCTTTCGCTTATTCATGTTTAAGTTATCAGTTTCCACTTTAATATATGCTCTTTAGTTGCTAAGTTCATTCCATGGGTCGACTTGGAGCTATTGAGGTTCTAGGTCCCGTGTCTTGATCCAGGGTCCTAGCTCGGGTCGTGACACAACCTCAAGACAATCCTCAATGATTCTCATGTTCATACTCACTGTTTGAATATACCAGGATCCCATCAATAAAGACAATTATGAATGAATCCAAGTAAGCCTTAAACATCCTATTCATATGACTCATAGAAGAAGCTGGAGCATTAGTAAGTCCAAATGACATAATCAAAAACTCATAGTAACCATACCTGGTTTGAAAATCCATTTTCAGAATGTCCTCGACACGAATCTTTAACTGGTGATATCTTGACCTCAAGTTAATTTTCTAAAACACTAATGCACCCTAAAGCTAATCAAATAAGTTATCTATCTGAGGAAGAGGATATTTATTTCAAATGGTTACCTTGTTCAACTGATGGTAGCCAATACATATCTGTAGACTCCCATCTTTATTCTGAACAAACAACACAGGAGCACCTCATGGAGGGACACTCGAATAGATAAACCCTTTACTAAGCAGTTCTTGCAGTTGTTTCTTTTGACTCCCTCAACTTAGCTAGTGCCATCTAACATGGTGGAACGGAAATAGGTCGTGTCCTTGACTCTAGGTCTATACAGAAACCAATGTTGTAGTTTGGTGACATGCCAGGAAAATTTTCGGGAAATACCTCTAGGAACTCATGAACAATTGGAACTGTCTCTATAGGTGAAACTCTGCACTAATATCCTGAATATGGGCTAGATATGATGTACACTCCTTGATATTGGACATATTCTTATGCCCATTTCCAATACTTTTACCCATCTTTCCCCTTGTTTTGAGATGTTTATCCTTATGCAATGTATGGTTTTATAGTTGCATGTGCTAAATGATCTAACAAGTCTATTGGGAGGTTTTAGCAAGTAACATGTGGAAAAAGACTCAAAAATGGTCCAAGATATGAAGAAAGAAGAATTTGAGAAAAAGTTGGCCTGGTGAGATAGTTGGAATTGTGCGCTAGCCACCAAACTTCATAGAAAATTCTGCTCGGGTTGGTGCTATGGCTAGTGCATCGCGCTAGAGCTCAAACTTTAGAATAATTTTTAATCAACACCTTGGTGACTAAGTGGCGCGGCGCACCAGAGCGGTTCCGAACTTGGGAAAATTTTCTAACACTCAGGTGCATTGGCTGGTGCTGCACGCCAAGTCCCAAATCTGCAAAATTTGACTAACTCCTTGGCGAGATGACTGGTGTGGCGCGCCAGAGACCAAACGTTAGAGGAAATTCAAGCCAAGTGTAGTGAGATAGGTGGTGCGGCACACCAGGACCTGTCTAGGACGGATTTTCTAAGTCTAGAAGCTAAACTACTTGAGGGAAAAAGAGCTATTTTTTACCTAGATTATAAATACCTCGTCTAGGGCATTAATTATGCATCTTTTTAGCAGAAATCAAATTGTACGCAGTCTTTTTGGGGGAGAGAGAAGAAGTTTATTTTCTTCTAGGTTTTTTCTTCTTTACTTTAACTTTGTTAATTCGAATGATGAATTCTTGGGTTTTACATTTGAACATGAGTGGCTACACTCCTGTTTGGGGGTTTTGTCCGTGGCTGATGGTTGTAGTTTGATTGTTCATTTATGCTAGACTTTCAATTCTTCTTTTAAAGATTGTTTATGATTACTTGTTTTCATTGTTTATTCGTTAGACTGATCACCTTGTGAATATTATCTATTGGATCTTGGTTAAATTTAGGTGATAGAATTAAGGGTTAAAAGGAAGCATAAAGTAGGTTTCAATTATCTTGTTCAATCAGTTCAAGAGTTGATTTCGTTATTAAGGATAGGAATATATCCTGCACTCCTATTTAGTTGAAACAAGTATCGTCAACCCTGTCTCATGTTTCCCCTACTACCATAAGGATATAGGTGTTAGGGTTCATGAGATAGTTCTTGCATATTCGGGAGAATAGTAAGAAATGGAATAGTAACTTGCAACTAGCACTCTTAGAAGAATGTTGTCTAGCGTATTCGAATCCTTGGACTCAACCTGAAAGTAAAAGTGCCAAAACTCTGGATTTCTATCACCATTTGAATTAACAACACTTTGCAATCGATTCTAGTTTCTTAGTCTAATTTACATTTCAAGTTAGTAGAATAATTCCCAAAACCATTTTCCCTACTTGTGTTTATTTGAATAGTGAAATAAAAGTTCAGACTTAAACAATTAATCTAACAAGTCTTTGTGGGTACGATATCGGGACTTCACCGTCCTATATTACTTGACGACCATGTGCACTTTCGTGCACTTGGAGACACCATCCCCGCTCTACAATCCCTCGTCCACTTCAATATAGACACACCAAGTATCGCTATGGTAACTATCTTTGCATGAAAGTCCAAAATAGCTTGCTAAGGAGACAACCAACTCATCCCAGGGATAACATCAAAATTCACCATATTTCCAAGATTACCAAATTTACCAGTTCTCGTACCTCATGAGTCCTACCGAACAGGCAAGATAGACTTTATCAACAACCNATGAATCACAAGGTTCAAACCCATAGCAAAATAAGCAGAGACATACGAGAAGGTAGAACCAAGATCAAATAAAGTAGTAGCCATGTGATTACATATAAGAATGATACTTTTAATAACTATATCTAAAGCCTCTGCCTCAGGTCTTCCTAGAAATGCACAGAAGTGAGCTTGGCCGCCTGTCAATGACTCGCCCCTATCGGATTGTGCACAACCTCTATAGGTCTGACCACCATCTCATTTAGTCTAGGCATTCCTCTTCCAGGATGGGCCCCAGCTCTACCAGTTGAGTGGTCGCCCTGTCTAAGCTAAAGGCAATCCTTGCTAAAGCACTGCCTCCCCTACTCGCTGCTTTCGGGGATCGAAAAGTCTGATGCGGAATAATTTGCCCACACTGCCCGAACTTAGGACACCACCTTCGAATGTGGCCATACTTACTACACTCATGACAGACCTTATCTATGACAGGTGTCTGAGTTGGGACGGAAGAGATAGGACAAACCCTAAAATCTAAACGAGCCACCTGTTTACCTCACACAGTACCCAAAGTGCACTGACTGACCCTTAGCAGACCCCTAGATAATACATGTATAGCCGACATGTTGGGGCTTCTAGAGTACCCCTGAGGAACCGAGGCCCTAGAGAAAAAACTACCAAAATTACCCCCTTTCCGAGCCTTCTTCTCGACATTCTTCACATAATCATCCTATTTAACCCCCACTACATTCTTAACATGCTTAACTACCTCCTGAAAGGTCCTACCTATTGAGACCATCTGTAAGGATACCAATTGGAGTCCTACATTTAGATCCTTCACAAACCATCTGATTCTCTCCTACTCTGTTGGCAGTAATGGTAAAGCATATATGGACAGGGAGTGGGAACAGCCTCATAGGTTGCAATTGAAGAGGTCCCCTACTCAATGTTGGTGAACTCTTCATGTCTTCAATCTTGCAAATTGTGAGGTACATACTTCTCCAATAAAGTGGAGTAGAACTAAGTCCATGTCATAGCGATGACCCTACGGTCTACACTCCGCAGATGCCCTCCACCAGAGCTTAGCATCTCCTATAAGCTAAAAAGTAACAAACTCCACCCCATATTTCTGAATCTTATATATCCTGTCATGGCAGTCGATGATGAATTCATAAGAAATCTCAGTCCATAGAATACTGGTGGCTTCGTCTTGTTGAACCTCCAGAATAAATCATGCTCCTCTTCAGTCATTACAGGCCCAGCCACTGGTCTAAGAAACATACTGATCATGTCCAAATTAGACCTCACAATGAAGTATAAAGAAGTCGTTATTAAATATAGTAAACCAACTAGGTTGGGGTCAATCCCATAGGGAATAGATAAGAAATAATATGTTAATGATGAGTAAACCAACCGATAGTCAATATTTCAAAATTGGGGTTGCAAATAAAAAGGAAAAATAACTCTAACCAATGATTGAGTTGTTATCAAATTAATGAAACCAAACTAGGATTGCTTTCCCCATGACTTCATAATGTAGTAAGCTTGTTTTATTAGTGATCTATCCTGGTGAATTTTGTGTAGACTGACAATTAAGTTCATCTAATGTCTCTCGACCTACATAGATGAATTTCACCTAAATCCTCTCGGACTTTAGGTGTGTTTATTTTTCCTTACCATAAGTCTTGGTTTAACTATCCTCGGTTAGAGCTCAAGTTAATTAGATGAGGGTTGGTAGCCTCAAATTACCACTGTTATTCTCTTTTCCTAACTTCAACCTCTTTGTTCGAGCAAGGTGAAGATACATGCACATTTCACCATTTGCAACCGATAAAACTCATTAAAACAAAGAGAATAATAATCCACTCAATTCACCATTTAAGAATCACTATTTTATTTTGCCTACTTTCGTTAATCCATCATGGTTCTAACAATCCTAGCTCAAGAAATTTATCCACTCATGTTTGAGAAAATAATAACATAAGATGTACAAGAACTCATAATGAAATACTTGCAATAATATGAAAATTTTAACAAATATCCAAAGTTGAGTAGAACACAAGAACTTGATGAATTCTCTAACAAATATTTGACTACAATTGAAGTATAAATTCTCTCAAATTTTCTAAGTTGTTTATATAAGGTAGATGGTATGTGGTCTATCATCTATTAAAATATCTTAAGAAGGGGTTCATATAGTAGTAGATTAAGTCTGCATTGTTCTTGCTTAGTATGGAAATGGATTTTGCAGCTTCTATTCCTGATTGAATTGGGATTGGACTTCTGGCCGTTTGTAACCAGCCTGTACGCCGCACAGGCCATAGCACCAGAGTGCCTGTGCGATGCCAACCTCTATCATGTTGTGGCACTTGCTTCATTTAAGTTCAATTTCGCAATGCTTGCTCTTTCAAGCCTCAATTAAGTCCAAATTCATCACTTTAATTCCTGAAAATATCTAATCATGTGTTTTAGCTCTTTTTAAAAAATATCATATAAAACAAAAGAAAACACATAATTTATTGTCAAAACATAGTTAAGCATGGGTAAAATATTGCAAATAAGTGTGTAAATACCCCCAACATCACCACCCCACACTTACTATTATTTGTCCTCAAAAAATCTACTACTTCGCTTCTCACATTCAACCACAAAATTCATCCTACAAACAAGTCTACATAGACTTAGGTTCATTAGACAATTCAATCAAGCTCCAACAATCCACTCAACATGCATATAAGATAAACATTCAAAGGTCACAAATTGACATCACTTAGCTTCTAGAATTAACTCAATAAGATAATTGGGCCAATGATCACGCCCAAATTAAACTTCACAATGAAGTATAAAGCGGTGCTGTCAAATATAGTAACCCAACTTAGGTTGGGGTCGATCCCACAGGGAATAAAGAAGAAATAATATATTAACGATGAATAAATTAACCTGTAGTCAATATTTTAGAAGGGGGTTGCAAATAAAAAGAAAAATTAATCTTAAACAATGATTGAGTTGTTATAAATTATTGAGACAAAACTAGAATTGTATTCCCCATGATTTCATAACTTAGTAAGCTTATTTTATTAATGATATATCCTGGTGAACTTTGTGTAAGACTGATGATTATGTTCATCTAACATCTCTCGGCCTACATAAATGAATTTAACATAAATCCTCTCGAACTTTATGTGTATATATTTTTTCCTCACCATAAGTCTTGGTTTAACTATCCTCGATTAGAGCTCAAGTTAATTAGATTAAGTTTGGTAGACTCATATTACCACTACTATTCTCTTTTCCTAACTTCAACCTCTTCGGTCGAGCAAGTTGAAGATATAGGCAATTAAATGTCAAAATGAAGAGAATAATAATCGACTCAATTCACCATTCAAGAATCACAATTTTATTTTGTCCACATCTGTTAATCCATCATGGTTCCCACAATCCTAACTTAAGAGATTTAGTTGCTCATGTTTGAAGAAAGAATAAAAAAAGATGTAGAAGAAATCATAATGAAATACTTACAATAATATGAAATTTTTTAACAAATCTCCAAAGCTATATTGAATCACAAGAACATGATGAATTCTCCAACAAATATTTGACTAAATGAATTCGTAAAGTATGAATTGTGCAAGAATTGAATGACACAATATGTTCGTTGTTAGACTTTAATGGGACAAAGTTGCAGCCTTAAGACATACTAAGCAAGCGTATATATAGTAGTAGATTACGCCTTCATTGTTCCTACTTGGATTAGAATTGAATTTTTTAGCTTTTGTTCCTACTCGAATTGAGATTGAACTTCTGGGTTGTCTGGATGCTGCTTGCGCGCCGCGAAGGCCATAGTTTCGTATACCTGGCGCGTCACGCCTCTTGGTGCACCAACCTTTTCCGCGCGTCGGGCAGGCCATAGCACTGTTATTCCAGTGCATCGCGTAGGCCATAGCACTGTTATGCCTGTGTGATGCCTTCTTCTATTATACTTATTTCTTCAATCTATTTTCTCCATACTTGCTCTTTGTAACCACAATTAAGCTCAAATCCGTCACTTTCATACCTGAAAACATCTGATTATGTGTGTTAGCTCTTTTTTTCATAAATATCATCTAAATTAAAAAAACACACACAAAAAATTTATTCTCAAAATATAGCTAAGCATGGGAAAAATATGGCAAATAAGTGCGTAAATATGCCCTACATCACCACCCCCACTTAAACTATTGTTCATCCTTGAACAATCTACTACTTCCCTTTTCAAATTCAATCATAAAATTCACCCTACGAATAGGTCTACTTACACTTAGGATCATTAAACAACTCGATCAAGCTCCAACCAATCACTCAACATGCAATAAGATCAACATTCAAAGGTTAAAGTTTGAAATCAATTAGTTTCTAGAACTAACTCAACAAGATATATTTGTGCCAACATAAATCATATGCAATTAAGCAATCGAGATATACCAAAAACTTACCATTATATGCCTCCTCACTATTTGGATAGATTCCCTTTCACTTACATGATATATAGCAATTTTGAATTGGACATAGATATAACAATATCACTCACTCTCCAAAAGAACTCAACATGCATGCAAAAGACGACTCATAGGATTGACCTTAGTGCAAATACTCCACTAAATTAGAACATAGAATCTAAAGATCAATTAGGACTTACAATGGTTGTAATGTAGGATAAAGGATGGGTAGGAACTATTTGGCCAAGATAGTGACTAATCTACCTAAGCACTTTAATACTTCACAATTTCTTGACTTTCTTTACTACATTCTTCAATCTCCCATTTTTCTCTTTACACCTCCTTTTGTTTTCAGTTTACAACTTAGGTGACTAGTAGGGAAATTTTTCATTAAGCTCATTCACAATTTTTCTTTTCATTAAGCTCATTCACATTACTGTCACGCCCCACCTTGGGAGGCATGACTGGCACCTAGTGCCACACTGGGACCTGGGCTGACCTGACTGGGCATAGGCACCTCTAGTGCTTACTAGTAACTCAAAATCAAGAAAACAACGAGCTATATCTCAGTTGTAAACACAGCCTCCGGCCGACAAGGCCACACAACACCTGTAAATAAAAACAGCTAACCCAACAAACAAAGCGATAAGAGGGATCCTATACGAGCCGACAAGACCATCATATTGTCTAGCTATAATAGAATGATAATAGGCGATCATATTCACACTAAAGCTGACAAGGCTGCTAACTAACTAGCTAAACTAGGCCCCACATGGCCAACAAGCAAGATATAACATATGAAGGCCCCACACGGCCAACAACAACTAACAACTAAGAAACTGTAGCCTACAAGCCTCTAAGAGTGGAATAATGGTTGGGATAGGGCCCCGACCTACCCAAAAACTATACAATAAAAGAAAAAACCTTCTCTATCTATCAACTCTAGAGGAAAGGAGTTGATTGGACTGTTGACTCTGGTTGGCAGCTAGGAAGATCCTGAACCACGTCTATTTGCACCTACAGGAAAGTAGTGCAGCACCCCAAGGATATGCGTCAGTACAATATGTACCGAATATGTAAGGCAATACTATAAGATGAATAAAGACAATAGAAGGACTGAAAGTACTCAATCAAGAGGATAAGAATTTAACCTGAATAACCTCACAATGTAGAATATAACTAGCAAGTGTATATATACAAACAAGAACCTAACCGAGCCTCCATAAGCCTGGAAGGTACAACCAACACAGAATAACCTACCTGGGCCCCGATATGCCCCGGTAAGTACAAGCAATGCACACTCCTCTTATCAGAACTATTATAGGTCTATAGGCATACTATAACTAAGGTATACTCGAGCTCTGGAGCTGTATCTGAGCCTAATAGGCTCCTACAACTGGGTCTGAGTCATCTGGGCTCCTGTAGCTGTGTTTGAGCCATCTGGGCTCCTATCGCTGTGTTTGAGCTATCTGCGCTCCTGTAGTCGTGCCTGATCCATGTGAGCTCCTTTAATTGTGCCTGAACCGTCTGGGCTCTGGTAGCAGTATCTGAGTCGTCTGGGCTTATGTAATTGTATCTGATCCGTCTGGGCTCATGTAATTGTATCTGATCCGTCTGGGCTCCTGTAACTATATCTGAGTCGTTTAGGCTCCTGTAACTATATCTGAGCCGTCTGGGCTCCTGTCTATGTATAGGTGTAGAACTATTTACTATGTCGCCAAACTACACCTTACGCTGCCTAATTTAGCAAGGTACACTAATAGCCACCCTCAGGCCTCTGTGGCCTCAATGTGGTAACAAGGCACCTACTAATCCTTCTAATCGATAAACAACGGAACAGGGAATTCCTACGTCGCCTCTAAAGATAATCAAAACTAGGTATAAACCTTCCAACGAGGAACACTATACTGTATTCCCAATTCATCTCTTAGCAGCTAATCACAACACTATAGGCACAATCTACTACAAGGTATTGACTATATCACCTAAACAACAGGAGTAACTTGCAGATAAAAAGCAGCCTTAACATACCTCGAATGCCGATTCTCATCTATCCAATTAGTTCCAACCTGCAGATGACAATTCTACCCAATTGCAGCTTCTATGCTGAGAGAATAAGGCTATTTTCAATACTAATATTCGGCAAACAATGATATCTTTCGATAATAATAACTATAATTCAACTCTGTTAAATTTGGCTGAAAACTCATAATTTCTCGAGAGTTTAGAAGGGAGAAATGCTTACCTATTACCTATAGACACTTAGGACTCAATTTGAAGTAATTCTGGAAACCTTTACTCGGCATGATTTCGGTAAACTGAGTGAATTTTCAAGAAATAACTCTGCAGATATGTTTCTCGTAGGCCTAGAACTCATTATCCAAGGTGAATCTGAATATGGATGGAGTTTAGCGGCGTAATTTGATGAATAACATAAGAAACCCTTCACTCCTCTCACTTCTCTGCCGAGGGAATATTTTGAAATGAAGTTCCAAAACTTAAACATATATCTACATATAAGTGGAGGTCGGTGGCCTAGGGGTGCGGCACGGCACCCAAGGCACCTGGCCTCCGGCCATGGCCTCCTGCTTGCTTAATGCCATGCTCGTATATTCATCCCTCGAGCCCTTTCTCTCATGTCTCTTACTCTGAAACTCTTAACATACATACGCACGCGTCCGTTAAATAATAGAAACTTACGAGGTGTAACATCATCCACCACTTAGGAACATTCGTCCTCGAATGTAATCTTTATACTTAAAACACTCAACTCCTTTAACTATTGCTAGAAAAATTTCGGCAGAGTCTCCTCTATAATATGGACTATCTGAAACCCTGAAACGCAGAAAAGTCCAACATAGGCGTCTCACAAGATGCTATAAACAACTATTCCACTACATAGAAGTGAAAAACTGAACAATACTAGTAATATAAGTAGTAGAATAACATCTGAACAACAATCTCACCCCAACTGTATAATCTGGGTCAGGTTTGGAATAAGTGAGGATATATAGACCTCATGTCGTCCTTAGCTTCCCAAGTCATCTCTTCTACATTTCTGTTCCTCCACAAGACTTTAACAGAGGCTACATCTTTAGTTCTCAATCTACGAACTTGCCGATCTAGTATAGAAACTGGAGTCTCTTCGTAGGACAATTCTTCAGTAACTTGAACCTCCTCAATTGGAACAACCTGAGATGGGTCTCCTATACAGTTCTGTAGCATTGACACGTGAAAGAATAGGAACATATTCTAGCCCTGCAGTGGCAGTTCTAACTCATATGCCACTCGGCCTATCCTATGAAGGATTCGATACGGACCAATGAAACTATGGCTAAGCTTTCCCTTCTTTCCAAATCTTATCACGCCTTTCATCGGTGAAACTTTGAGAAATACCCAATCATCAACATCAAATTCCAAGTCTCTATGACACATATCAGAATAGGACTTCTGACGAATTTGGGCTATCAGCAAGCATTCTCTGATAAGTTTTATTTTTTCTTCTGACTGATGGATCATATCAGGTCCAATCAATCTTGCCTCCCCTACTTCAAACCATCCTATGGGGGACCTACATTTCCACCCATATAAAGCCTCATAAGGCGCCATCTGAATAGCATAATGATAACTTTTATTGTATGCTAATTTTATAAGGGCTAGATGCTCATACCAAATCTCTCCAAAGCCTAGAACACACTCCCATAGCATGTCCTCGAGCGTCTGAATGGTGTGCTCTGCCTGACCGTCTGTCTGAGGATGGAAGGCTGTACTCAAATTAACCTGCATTCCTAAACCTTTCTGAAATGATTGCTAAAATATAGCTGTAAACTGTGCCTCTTTGTCGGAAATGATAGATGCTGGGACACCTTGCAATTGGACTATCTCCTTAATATATAACTCGGCATCATCTTCGGTTGAGAATGTAGTCTGGACTGGAAAGAAGTTGGTTGATTTCATCAACCTGTCAATAATAACCCAAATAGAATCAAATTTGCGCCTAGTGAGGGGTAGCCCTGTCACAAAGTCCATATTAACTGCTTCCCATTTCCACGTAGGTACAACTATCTACTAGCATAGTCCACCAGGTTTTTGATATTTTGCTTTTACCTTCTGGTAATTAGGACACTGTGCTACAAACTCAGCTACATCTTTCTTTATTCCAGGCCACTAATATATATCTTTTATATCATGATATATCTTAGTTGAACCTAGGTGAAGCTAGTACAGAGAATAATGTACCCCTGTCATGATCTGTTGACGGAGCCCTGCCACATCTGGAACATAGAGTCAGCCTCTGAATCTCAAGACCCCAGCTTTTGTTAACTCAAATGCTGATATTTCGCCCTGCTGAACCTTGTCTCTGAGCTGTTCTAGACTAGGGTCCTCGTATTGTCGCTCATTTACCTCTGCCACCAGAGATGATACCGCTATATTCTGAATTACAACCCCATTATTCTCTTAATCTATGATAACGCTCAAGCTCACACTTTTTAACAAAGTATGAAGTGTACGTTGTCAATAAAGAACCCAACTAGAGGTTGGGGTCGATCCCACATGGAATATGGTAAGAACTTAGGTTAATGCGAATAATTATTACTATTGACTGACTTATTTCCAAAATGGGAAAAATATGGAATAATAAACAAAAGTAAAACTAATGAATGCTTGTATCAGATTTGGTTTATATTCAATTTACGACTAGACTGGAATTGTGTTTCCCAAGATTTCATAACCATAAGGATTATACGCTAGTGATCTTTTTCGGTGTTTAAAATGCAATATTGGTAAGTTAAGTTCACCTAAATGGTTGGTCCCCTATCTATGTGATTTTCACCACGCAACTTGGTCTGTATACGGGTGTTCTTTAGTTAACCCTTATCCTTAATATTGGATTAGCTATCCCTCGGACAAGTTCAAGCTATTAGATGAGGGTTGGTAGACTCAAATCTCCGTTTTTAATCCCTTTACCCATTCATTACCTCCTTGATTCGGTAAGTAAGAATAAGGCAAGTCCTAACATTTGCAACCGCCAAGAATCAATTAAAATGAAGGGAAAAACAATACATGCATAAAACTTCGTTCAAGAATCACTAAGTATTTTTACCTATGTTTGTTAATTCATCTTGGTTCCCACAAACCTAGTTTATGGGTTTAGCTACTCATTATTGTGTTATTGCAATCACAAAATATAGAAGAAATCATAATTGCAACTTACAAAGTATTGTAGAATAAAAACCAAGTAGATTGAATAAAAATTCCAATGTAGCTTTCGTATCT
>JACEIK010003747.1:56053-86794 GCA_018107945.1 Datura stramonium | reverse complement strand
ATCATACGACCCATAGAAGGATTGTACGGGTCGTACCTTCTGTCCATAAGTCCTTGGCTTGCTGAAATTTTGGTTAAGTATTGGGCCCTACTACTCGTACATGCTTCCTACGAGTCATGCTTTGCTTCCGTGGTCTGGCTCTGAGAACTCTGACTTTTTATAAAATTATTCACTAGTGTTGTGGTACGACTCGTACTATTTGATGTTCTGATTAGCATTGAAAATCCTCTGAAGATCACCACTGCTCCTGGTACGATTTGTACATTGTTGCCATGGTTCGTAAGTCCATCTGTATCAGGAGTCTGCCTTTTTTGCAATTTCTTCTGAATATTTCCATGACTCATGTTACGGCTCATACCATTGTTGTGTGGCTCGTATTGAGAGTTTTAGGTTGCATTCTCCCCAGTTCAGCCATCTAAAACTTTTCACTATTCTCAATACGACTCGTACCATCAACGTACGACTCATACTGAGACTGTCACTTTAGCTCATTTTCTGCACTTTCAGGCTTCTTTTGCACATTCTTGCTCCAACACTTATATTTCCCGTAATCAAAGAAAAAGTGTCTTATATCCATATAAATGCACCTAAGTTCATGCTATTTTCTTAGTTTTGAGCATCAAAAGTGTGTAAACTCACAACACATCATCAACAACCTAGGGAATTTTTCTATCGCAGTTAGCCAAATTAGAAGTTATATTCTATTGTAAATTTCAATATCCCCCAACCTATTTATTTCTATGTTATTCCTTAGTGGTGCAAGATAAATTCAATTTCTTAAATGACACTTGTGTTTATCATTCACTAGTCCCCGTAGGATTCGACCTCGACATCCGTCAGGATATTTAGTTTGAAACAACGATCGTTTATACTCTTTGAATGAAAAGTATATTTTGGACGTTATCACTATCCAGTTCATGCACGGCTAAGATACAACTACACATCTAATAATACAAATGTCATACAAAAATTCACAGTAATCATGCAATTGTAATTAACTACACAGCTAACATCAAAAAATTTTAAACAAGGTCAATTATTTAAGAAATATCAAACTAGTGCATTTATTGGCTGTAAAGTAATCTGAAGTTACTTATAATTAGGCAAATAAAAATATAAACATGCCGGTTCTATTAGATAGCATGTCCAAGGTAAAAGAAACATGACAAGAAAAACACTCAGACGAACAAAAATCAAAAAATACAAGTACACCCTCCCTTTTGAAAAACATGCTACGTCCCCGAAGCATAGAATATGCAAACAAGGGAAACGAACATACTTGTGTTTCTCTAGGCACTCCTTTCATCTTGCGGAGGTAGTACCTCCGCTACATAAGTGGCGCTAGCTGTGGCCGGTGCACTCAATGGAACATTAGTTGGGGGATTGGTTACCCTTGCATCACTAGCAGTTGCTTCCGTGAACTCAGTCTCCAATCTGGCTGAAAGTGGCTCCCCTGAAGGTTCCTCTCCACCTGAAAGAACTCTCTGGGTAGTGGTGGAGCTCCCCACTCCTTTATCTTGTTCCTACAACCTCGACATATGTGTGTCATGAGTTCGTAGGCTCTCCATTCTCGCCCGTTTGCTCTCCTTCTTCTCCTTCTTTTTCCTTTTCTTTGAGGCTCGTCCCTAACTTCCTATGAGACCCTCTTCTTACCCTTTCCTCCACTAGCCAAATATGGGACCCAATACGCCTCCAAATCATGCTACTTATCGAGCTCAACATCTAAGTCCGGAAGAGTGGGGGCTGCTAGAATCACCGATTGTCTAGACAACAACTCAATCACTTGGCTCCGAAGATCGCTCAACTCCTCATTGAAGCGATGCTCAAAGTTATATATTTGGCTATGAAACACCCTCACTACCTCCTCAATCTCCGCCTTCACCCAAGGCTTGACGTTCTCCATCATGTATTGGACCTTTCTCTCGGTCACTATCAGCCTTTTAGCCATCTTTTGGAGGAACTCATGTGGGACCAACATATACCCAGCTGGGATCTAGCTCGGAAGACCCGTCGGAGGTGCAGATGAAGTACTAGGAGCTAACTTTGTTTGGCCAGCCTCTATAGCTGTCATCTCATACTGCTCCACTAAGGTGGGGCGTCAATATGCTCGCCCTCAGATACCCGTTGTACTGGGACTGCAGTAGGAACTCTAACTTAGCTGACCAGGTTCATGTAATCCCTAATTAGACCTATATCTGTCGTGCTCTGGCCTCCTATGTCATGACCCGAACGTACACCCGGATCGTAGACACGGGACAAGGGACCCCGAGATACCCCAAGTCAACCCATGGCACATGCATAAAACTTATCTCATTCAAATAAGTGGAATAATAATCATGAAAACATAGCGGAAACGTAATTATAGCATAACATCAGGAAATACTAGACATATACATAGCTAAGCACTACATACTTGTCTAAAAAGCCTTTAATACATACGATGGGTTGATGGGAAAACATCCCCAACTAACCCAACCAATACTGAAACATAAATAACATGAAAGTTTGTCAAATGGCCCCTGGAACATGAGGACTCACCAATAAGCTGAAAGTGTAAGCTGAGATGGACTAAGGGTGAGGATGAGCGTGAGATCCGGACCCTGTATTATGAAATGATACAACATAAAAAGTATGTGGTCAGTACGTGGAATGTACTGAGTATGTAGAGTAAGTAAAATTGACAATTTAGAGTAAATAAATCTCAAACATAAATATAAAAGAAGGATACCATACTTACATCAAATCTTCGTAATATAACATAAGGCTCAATACTTTCAAATCATTCATAATCATTCATTTTCATAATCGAAAGTAAACTTTATCAAAACATAACTTGATCTAATAACATAACCATAACAATGCATAAAACATGCAGAACAATGGGAGGACTCGTCATAACTGACACCATCATGGTAGAGCCTTTCATGATGCCCCACTATCTCGCTCAAGTGGGCAGAGCCAACCCTAGCTTTCCAGGCAAGGGTCGTGCATAAGGTGTGATATCACATTTGAGGGGATCATTATCAATACATCATATCATTTATAAACCCATGGTGGCATGTGGTTATGAGACACCAGCGTAGTCCTTTGAACACTGGGTTGCTCGGTGCTAGACACGGCTCCCAAAAACATGCATATAGGCTCATACATAAATCAATAACATCATGCATTAAGATTCATTGGATAGAATGTAACATTTATCATCTTGGATCCCTTTTAAAATATTCTTAGCCAAGAATCACAGGCCCTTTTCATCGACCAACATCATAAAGCGATAAATCATGTAATTCACTTCATAAATCATAAATCATCTTCAATATGTGGGCATTGCCCAATACTTCATCATATTCAATTCTTTCAAAAATATGCTCATAAACATGGGAGTTTCGAATCATGCTTTTCCATCATCAATAAACTCAAAATATAGAGTATTCATCATAAATCATAACTTCCATGAACTTTCATCAAATGGGCATTTTCGATTTAAATATTCATCATAAATCATAACTTCCATGAACTTTCATCAAATGGGCATTTTCGATTTAAAAGATTGAAACATGATTTTAAGGAAAATAAGGTAAACCCTCGCCCATCCTTCATAATTCAATAATTAAAAATATTTTTAATTATTTAATTATAATTTGAAACTTAGAATTCAAGCATTTGGTAAAACCCCATAGACTTTTATAGAAGAATTTATTATTTAAGTCAAAATTTGGGCATGGGTCTCGAGCGATTTCACCCATTCTAAAACCCTACATACTGGAAATGGGCCGATTCGAGGTTCCTTAAAAAAACCACAAAGAAATTGATAGAAACTTGGAGGAGAAGACCTTGAATCTACCCCAAAAACCTCTATAAAATCTCTTGCATAGGAATGGGTGTGCATTAAGGACTTAACCCACCTTTAAAGACCCTTATTCCGACCTTAAAATGACATAGTTTAGACCTTAAGAGTTTAGGAAATTACGAGAAGGTACTTACTAATTGCTAGAATAATCAAGTAGGTGACCTAACGGGTGACCCGACGACTTGTTAGGAAGGGAAATGACTTCACGTGTGGCCCGTCAAGTACACCGCTCATCCCCCATTAAAAGTCCATGTGCTTGCTCACGACGGCATGATCTGGCAATATTATATGCCCAAGTGATACTAAAATGCTTCATTTCGTCTTGTTTATCCATCGATATTTGTGCATTCTCATGTAATTCGTAGTTAAAATGTGAATTTAGGTAACTAACATGATTAGTGTTGTTTTGCAGAAAATGTAATTTTAGGAAGCTAAGATGTATGTTGGGAGAACGAATGGACTCTAAGCGAGCAAAGAAAAGGCCAAGGAAATGCAACAAATTATGGGCTCCGCGATGGAGTCGCGGTCACGCTCATCGCAGTAGGCATTCTGCCCAGATGATTAAAATTGGGCTGCCCTGAGCTGAGGTCCGCGTTGCCTCCGTGGCACGTTGGACATATTACCTGGAACATGGAATTCCGGGCGTGAAGGTTCACGTTCTGAGCCGTGGCACGTTGGCCAAGCACCGCGTTGCACGCCGTGGAACATTGGGCATAATTACCTCGGAGGACCTGGATTCCAAGAAGGGTCCGCGTTGTTATCACTTGAGGCAAGGTTCGCGATGCACTGTGATATTGTTATCTGAAAAATTCCCACTAATATAAATAGCACACTTAGGTTCATTTTTAATTATTCTCGACTTAGTTTGAGCAAGGACGTGGGTTACGGTGTGTAGGCTGAGGGGATGAAAATCCTAGGGTTCTATCTCTTTCTCCTTTATTTCAATTGTTTGTATGATTTACACTCATTTGATGATGTTTAATCCACAAATGAGTGGCTAAATCTTACTCACGAGGTTAAGAACAATTGTAGTGGAATGTAATTATTGATCATTTTGGTTTTTCATCTTTTCTTTCATGGTTGTTCTATCAATTCTTGTTCTTACCGCATTAATGTGTGGTCAATGTTAAGGTATATCTAAAAGTCCTATTTCATCTCAAAGAGAAAGAAATTGGAAAGTTGTGAATTGGTAGATATGATCTCTTCTTAGTTTGGGAAAATTGAGAATTGATTTACCTTCATAATAGAAATATATCTGAAAGTCGTATTAGTCAATTACTAACGGCTTTTTTGTATGGCTAGAACATGAATTTCTTTTTATCACGTAAAATGTAAGTGGAACGTTCATGATTCTTAAGCTGGGTTGAATACGAGAGTTTTAATCCATAGGAAATAATTCTTGACTAGCAACCGAAGGAAATATTAACCGATTGTATCGGCTAAATGTTTCCCCGCATGTTCATTTAGCCTCAGTATGCTCATTACTATAGTTCACTCAAATTATACTTTTGTTTTAGATTAGTATAAATTAGGAAAAACTCCCAAAATCTTCTTTAAACTGCTGTTCGTATTTTTAGATTTAAAGTTCATCCACTTGATTCGATTATTACTCTGGTCCAGTCCCCCAGGATCGATACTTGGCTTACTTAGCCATTTTACTACTTGTTCTCCTCACGTGCACTTGCGTGTGGCTGGGGCTTAAAGACTGCGAATATATCCACTCACGAAGCCTGGGAAAGGCCACGACTGTGTCCCATCCATTAGGTACACCGGGAGTTTCTTCTATCTTAACACACCTCACCCCACGCAGTCACATGGCGACTCTGACCGGCCAGAGTCGTTATCTCTCGTGTGGACCTTGATCCTTCTTTAGCCCTGTGCCTCGCCCACGTGTCACTTGGACGCACATGGGCCTCACTGTCATCCCACGACTCATCCTATGCCCGTAACATCAATTCCAAAATTTTCCATTTCAACTCCCGGTCCGATCTTTGAGCTAGATATAACATCTCCACATCTACATCTCAAGATCCAAACCCCGATATCTCTGCACATCTAATAAATGATTCTCAAATATGGAATGATGGTGCTTAACCCGAGCATGATCCCGAATCTCATTAGCTATCACCCTCGGGATATTGATGTCATATCGGGACATGATACATGCTACCGGGGTTGCTCTATCTGCATTAAGAGTGTTATCATTCATATCGTGACACCATGGAGGACTAGTGTTCAAAGCAGCCTTCTATAAAGTTCAAATGCCGAGACTTTTGGTGACCTACTTCCATTGGGGCCACCGGCCACCTTCCCTCCTCGTCCTTAGCTAGGACTCCATCTAACTAATTGATTTAGCTCGCCTCTTCATGGCCCTACTACTTAACCTCGTGGTCTCTACTGATGGTTGAACTCGCCGTGGAGGATGTTTCTTTGAACTCAGGCCCATAGAGTATTCTCCGATGCCAATGGTTTTCAGAAATCTTGACCTCTTTCCTGGATGATCACCTCTCAAGTTTGGATTGCTCCTTCGCGGTAAGTTGTTGGTCTGCATTTCGCTCCAAGAGTTGCATATTAGTTGGCATAGAACCCCGACCAACTCCGAACTATACGCTAGGGGTTCTAGCCATCCAAATAAATACGAGAAGCTAAAGTTGCACTTTATCTTCTCACCTGGCCCGGTGGCACCAATGAGGATTCGCCGTCTCGGTGAATATTGCACTTGGGTTATTTCTGATGTAAAGAGCCAATCCCTACTCATAGATTTTCTATGCCCTGGGTGCACATGCCACCTCATAGTACCGCCTCTACTCAGGTAGGGTCTCGCTCAACTTCTTTCTCCGCGCTCCTTCCTCAAACCCGACCTCATTGTCACCTTCTAGATTTGGGCCTCATCTCTCATCATAATTAGAGCCCTTGTTTGGACCCTTGAGACCGCTTCTTCAACTTCCCTCCTCGACTCGGGGAGTTTTGTGCGTACGTGGTTGTAGCAGTTTCGCCCGCCTTAGCTGTGCCCTAGTGGTTCGTGGATCATTGGTGCTCTGAGGTCTCAACTTGGTATTCCTCCACCGAACCACTAGGGTAGTTTCCTCGTTGATCAAAGTCGAGGGCTCATTTCTCAATTCCTCCGGCAAACTATTTTAGCTCTAGTCTTTTTGTCGCGGGATGCTTTGGTTGCTCTTCTCTTCATCATTACTGTACTTCCATGGAGAAAAAGGTTAGTATGTGTGATTCCGAGAAAAACAAAGAAATAAAAATACCTCTCTAGTTTTCCACAAGTCTACGCATGTGTCATACCATGGTGGTACGACTCAGACTAAGACTCATAGTTCAAGATAGTCCCGCTATCACGACACCTTGGTACGACTTGTACCAAATAGGTACCTGCTTGTACTAGGAGTCATATAAGAAATTTCCGAAATTCATAGGTTCGTATTTTTGTACGACTCTTGTTGTAGATCGCTTAGATTCTATGAGTCAAGCAAAGGGTCGTACTATTACTTATAAACTTTGACCCTTTCCGCCTCATGGTACACGTATCACCAGTAATGCACTTTCGTAGTAGGATACTACGAATCATACTAAACTTTTGTACCAACACTTACACTTTTAGTGACCTGGGACACCCCAACGAGTCATCGTACAAGTCGTGCGTGAAAACCACGAGTCGTAGGAAAATCATGAAGCTTGTTCTCACCTTATTTTGGTTCAAGCTTTTCAAGCAAACAATTTGTTTGATTTGGGTACTCAAACTTCCATTTTAGGCTAATAATGTACGTTATTTACACTCTACCCAGCTCACCCTCAACATATAGCACGCCCATAACCTGCGTTTAACAAACCAAGTTTAGTGTTTGGAATTTAAATTCCTGCCCATTCAATAGAATCACATAACCTAATGATCATCTTCCTCAACCCATTTTCAAGTGAGTTTGAGTGAATCACCAAGTTCTATCGCTCATTTAGCAAAACTTTTGTAAATTGAACATGTTTACTTACTTCATTTTTCAAGGGTTTTCTCAACTTCTTGCTTGTTTCAAGATTAGGGTAGGAATTTTGAATGTGCAAAGATGTAATCTTGCACAAATTGAGCTTGAATTGCTTGGGGATTTTGAGTTACGAATGTGAGAATCGCGGGGTGAGACTCGTGGGTTCAAAGTGTATGTTTCGCGTGGGAGCAGATCTCGAAGGATTTTGATTTAAATAGGTTAGGCGGATTATTTAGAATCCAAAGTAGCCTGGCCGTTGGATTAACTTAGACCATGATGACTCATACCGCGAGTCATAGGTAGGACCAATGCTCCACTCTTGGACTCGTAGCTAGAAGACTTAGGAAACTTCTTGGTCAGGGGACTACAAGTGTATGGTACGAGTTGTACCATGGTGGTAAAAACCCTACTATGGCTCATAGGTTGTTACGTTTCTGTACTTCCACACTTAGCATGGTTCACCATTATAGTGAGTACTACGACTCGTACAACGGAGGTACGATTCGTAATAACCAACCGTAGCATGAACTCATGCTTTAGCCTAGTCTCTTATTTGAACCACTGGGATGTGGTACCATGAGTCGTACCAGTTCATACGACTCGCACTATGACCTCGCCTTGTGCTGCAATTTTCACCCACCCGTTGCTGTTTCACCCGCACACTCGAGCACGTAAAAGTTTAGATACTTGGGTTGCCTCCTGAAGTACTTGATTTAATGTCGCTGCAAGATGACCCGAGTGGTTTGGTTACTCTCGTACTTCACCAAACCACCTCATGGGGTCAGCCTCCAAAGAAGCATTTGATTTAATATCATGGCACAATGCAAGTCTCTTGACTAATTAGCAATTCATCAAGAAACTCGAAATCATCATCGATTGCTGAGACAACCCTTAAACTCATTAGGTTGCTTCATCAACCTACGTACGTTAAAAGTGACCTCCTTTTTTAGCCCGACTTCTGGCCGACCCAGCTTTAACATCCACCAAGGTTTCCCAGAGGCCGAAACGCCTCCCCTAAGATAATGGGGACCTCAAAAAAACCTCATAGCTTAGGATCAAAAGTCTCGCTCGAGAAGATAAAATGGTCCACATTGACTAGCACATCAAATAAAAATCCCCACCGGTTTTTTTGACCGTGCGGTCCGCCATCAATAGCCACATTGAAGTTGGTGTGGGAGCTCCCAAGCCCACTGCTTCAACATAGCCAATGGCATCAAGTTGATGCTAACCCCCCAAGTCACACAATGCCTTTGCAAACTCAAAATTACCAATTGTGCACAAAATGGTGGAGGCACCTAATCCTCCTTTTGAGCAAGGACCCGTGAGGCTATGACACTACAATTATGCATGTTACCAATCGGGTTCATAGTTTACCGACCTTTACTTGGTCACAAGATCCTTCATGAACTTGGCATATTCGAGCATCCGTTTCAAAGCCTTGACCAATGGTATATTCACAAATAATTGTTTAAGCATAGAGAGAAATTTTTGAAACTTACCATCTTCTGCCTTCTTATTCATCCCGAGGGAATGGTGGCAATGGTCGAGAATAACCTTATAAATTTGCGTGGCCCTTTTGTTCTTACTCATCGCCTTCTGCACTCCTTTTACACCACTGAGCCTTAGTAAACTTAGCCTCAATAAGCTCATGCCGCCAGTCCCCATCTTCATCAATCTCACTTCTCCATTTTTCCATCTCAACTATAACCGCCAGGATCAACTATGGCTTTTCCACTCCTAACATCACAAACATACAGTTGACTATCATTCTTTGGATTTTGCACCGTGTTGCTAGGAAGTGTTCCTTCTCGCCTTTAGTTTAGGGAGGCCAACATTTGACCAAGCTGTTGTTCAATCTCGTTTGATCGCCGTGGCATGTGATTCAAATTTCTCGTTCATACCCGATATATCCCCTGATGTCCCTAAACTAATCATCTATGGACTTTACCTTCATGAGCATTTCAGCCATCATCATGTTATCCAATCTTAGGTCCCATCTCCCCATGACGTGCATTAGGAGGAACATACAAACCTATGCAATTATTGCGATATCCTTCTGCTCTTCTCCATTCTCCCTCTCGCCTCATAACCTCGCCTCCTATCCCTATACCCATTTTCTTTGATCAGAGCTGTCCCGATAATCGTTCCAACCCTAATTTTTAGAAACTTGGCACCAAGTGTCCCTGCCTATACCCTTAGGCATTGGCTCGAAAACCGCCACTTGGTTGTCCAAGAAGTTTTTCTCCTCCTCAAAATATGAATACCCCGCCACGATTCTTGACCCTGAGCTCCCACAATATTTACCTTTCTAGCACTAGCACCCATGATATGCTTCATGAGCAGGTCTAATGATGTCCATATATGAGCCAGCTCCCCGATCATGCTCCTCCCTTCGCGTGATCCCCGGGTATACCAAAAATGTACGTACCTACAACCGCTCTACTTCCCGGTGTGTCGTGCCCCGTTCGTGAGCTAGTCACTCTATCTAAAATAATGGCGTATCGTTTCACGTATGACTTATCAATGCTCCTCCTCCATGGTATCTCGCTACAACTTTTGTGCCGTTATTTAAGGACTCAGAAAATCTCAAAACTTGCCATTAGGAATTTTATGGTACGGGCACTGGTTAGCTTTTAAATATCAACCAGGTCTCATGAAGTGCCTCGCCTTTTAAAGGTCTCAAGTTATAAATCTCTTCCTTTAGCCGTGAGCATCCTCGATGTGGAAGAATCTTTCTAGGAAAGCCTCGTTTTTTAAGCTCCCTCCAATTGGTAATGGAGTAATCAAAGAACTTTGATAACCATAGCGGCTCCTCCAAAGAGAGAGAGAATGGGAAGAGTCTCAACCTTTATCACATCTTGCTTACACTGTGCAACCTATACGCCATGCATATCCGCATTAAAATTCATCAAGTGCAAGTTGGCATCATCGGGCCAGGCGACCACTAAACACCCCTTCATATTCAAAGCAGCTATGTCATGGTGCTAGTGATATCAAACTTTGCCCAACAAGCAATGGTGGTGGCACGATGACTAGTTGACCCTACTTCATCAATATCTAGGTCATCCTCGTCATAGAACCGAGGAGCATATCTCTAGCCTCTATTGCCCCTTCCATGGCGCAATTTAATTCACTACTTCCTCTCGAGCATCCTCATTTTCCTTTGCTACTGTCATATTCTTCCCACCATATAAATCTTCTGCCCAGTGCCTCTATTCTATGTATAGTTTGCTCTATTCAAGATCAATAGGAATCGGGGGTTCCTCTCCATCGAGTACTTGGAATTCACCAAGAGACAACCCGTGGGTCTCAAACAAAAAGAAAACGTAAATAAGGAAATAAAAGCTAAAAGTTAAACATAACAATTACTCTAATCCTAAGCCATATTCCATGGAAATGATGCCACCTCTTTGATAGCGCCAAATCATACTCCCGTATAAGTATGAAGCACGCGTTGTCAATAAAGAACTTAACAAAGGTTGGGGTCGATCCTATAGGAGTAAGTAGGTCACATATAGAATACTAGTATTTAAGCTTTTAAGTGCGTTATCTCCAAAAAGTGGATTTTATAGAAGCAATTATATGAAAATATTGAGACTTGATTGTTGTTTATCATGATTATGTAATTAACTAGGGTAAGTGTTCCCCATGGGTTTATAACTACTTCCGCCCTTGCAATCCCACTTGACATTAGGAACTATGTTACACCCTATAAATTTTCATAGTACTAACGTCAGAAGGTAAGTATATTGAGAATTATAGCATACCGTAGATCCTGTAGAAGGTTTCTGGGGTGAACACGAGCGTGTCATTAAACATGGGAGGCCGAGGCCGGGAGGCCACAGCGGCTGGGCGCCATGATCAGCCCCTCGCCCTAGCGTAGGCAAGTGGCATGTCGCGCCCCTAATGTAGTGCAATTGGGAGCGCGCCGCATACCACTCGGACACCGCCCAACTATACATATATATATATACCTCTTGGTGATATTAGATCCGCATATAATATTTCCTCGGCCTAAACAGAACCCCGCCATTTTTGATCCACTCTTCCAATTGCGCCATCAAACTCCGTCTAAAACACAAATTCTCCTCGATAATGAGTTCTAGGCCTACTAGAAGCATCTATATAGAGTTATTTGAAATTTTTGCCTGTACCGGAACCCCAATATAAAAGTTGCCAAATTTACTTTAAATTGAATCTGGGCGGCTACAAGAAATACGTAAGCAATTCTAACTTCTAAATTCTCGAGAATTGGCGAAGCTTTTATTAATTAATCGATGTTGAAGTTATAGTTAATATTATTGAAAGATATTATTGCTGCCAATTATTAGTATTGAAATAGCCTCATTTTCAAAGCATTTAGGGCCGCAAATTGGTGAAATTATTGACTTCGAGTTGGAATTGCTCGAGCGCCAAAATTATCAGCTGGCGCAGGCAAGGCTGGTCCTTTCATGAAGTTACGTTCTGCCAGTTAGTATGACCTCTTTATCTATAGTACCCAAAAATAAACCTATCATGATAGTTAATATAAATGAGAATCGATACGCATAATGTTGACATAGTAACCTTTGTCAGAATTAAACCTATTTATCTTGATCTCAGATATGATTTACTCAGGATGTTCGATGTTTTGTTGCCTATGGGGGATCATTCAAAGAAATACATGTCTGGCGATCAGATTGTTTCCTCTCTCTCCAGGCGGGCCGTATTGAGGTCTAGTCACCTCTAAATCTCTATGTCGAGGGCATCACGACCCTTAATCGATCCAAGGCTCGGTCTACCACAGGAGCTGAGTGCTTAGATACGCTTATAGGAGCCGATGGCTCACATATAGGCTACAGTGAGCCTAGACGGCCTGGGACATGGCTTACAGAGCCTAGACTACTCAAATATAGCCAACACAGAGCCCGATGGCTCATATACAGAGCCCAAATGGCTCAAACACGTACACAACCATAGAGCCTGTAATTACTCAACCCAAAGATAGAAGCCTATCGTATCTGATACAAATTCGCAGGACGAGTATGCTTGAGTTAAAGTATGTTTTTATGAACCTTTAGTAGTCCAAATACATGAGAAGTATGCATTATTTGTACTTACTGTGGCTGCATGGGGCCCGTAGGTTATTCTCGTGTTGATTGTACCTTCCAGCTTAAGGGGGCCCATTTAGGTTCTTATTTTCTATTATACTTTTTAGTTATATTTCATATTGTGAAGCTATTTAGGTTGAATTCTTATTCTCTTGATCGTTTACTTTCAGCTTCTTCTATTAGCTTTACTCATCTTTCATTTCTGCCATACATATTTGGTACATATTGTACTCGAGACCCATCTTTTGTGGTACATTACTTGCCTGCAAGTACGGTTAGACGTGATCCATGAACTTCCTAGCCGCGCCGAGTCAACATTTCCGCCGCCCTTTTCTATGGAGTGTATGGGCTTAGAGAAGGTCTGTTTTGTTGTATAGCTTTTGGGTAGGCTCAGGCCCTTTCCCCGACCATTATTCCACTCTTAGAGGCTTCGCAGTATCACAAGCCAATTGTTAGTTGTTGTTGGGTCAGCCTATGTGTATTATGTTTTACATGACGGACGTGTGGGTCCTAGTGTAGCCGGGTTAGTTACGGCCTTGTCGGCCATAGTATGTATACCATTCTATTTTTATTTAGCTATAACTACAAAGATGGTGGTCTTGTCTGGCTCGCATGTAGATCCCTTTATCACCTCATTGTCAGTTAGCCGTTTTTATATCGTTGGTGCGGCCTTGCTCCGCCCGATCTATGTTTATAGTCAGGATATAGATCGTCATTTTCTTGATTTTGAGTCACCGGGCAAGGCACCAGAGCCGCCATGCCTAGCCAGGTTAGTCCAAGTTCAAGTTTGCACTAGGTGCCAATCATGCCTCCCGAGGTGGGGGGTGACAACTTGATATCGAGCAGTTGTATCCTGTGGAGTCTATGAATGTCGAGTGTAGCCTTGTCTATGGGTGTGTTGTGCATCACATTCTATAGAGAGGAGGATACAAGGCATAATAGTATGGTTACCCTCCTTTCTCCTCCACTTGTATAGAGTCGTTGTATAAGGTAACTCTCTAGGCTTATGTTATTCCCTACATATTTACAGAGAGATGTCTGATGCACCTGGGTGGGACTATGACCGGGCCTGGGAGTCGATGTCATAGTAGGAGAGGGGCACTAGTTGGAGGGCCCTAGTCATAATTAGCTCGGGTCTGAGGGAAATAAGGATATGTCACCTCCATCTCCCCAAATTCTCCGCTCCACAAGGAGCCCTCCAGAGCAAACAGATATACCAGCTGCTGCCACTCACCATCTATGTGTCACGCATCAGAGATTAGAGCGCAAACTTTATATGTTAGTTCAAATGATGGCTTCCTAGCCGTAAACCTCGCCTAGTAATACCGCTGTTGTCGAGCCAATGAGGGGCCCGAGAGTTCGCGTAATTCCTTTATTTGAGTCCTCCGTAGTTTATAGGAATCGATTGGAAGTGGAGGACCCCAACTTCATAGACCAATGATAGAGGATATTTAGGGTCATTCATGCCTCATCCACATAATCGCTGAGTTAGTAGTGTTTCAATTGCGAGAGATAAGAAGCTTTGGTGTATGAGTTGGGAGATCCCGAGGCGTAGATGCACCCCACCTATGTGTGGCCTAACCATTATAGACCACTACTTGCCCCAAGAGGTCCGGCAGCTATAGTAGAGCAATTTTTACATCCGAGTAAAGCGTAATGAGTGTAAGAGAAGGCATTTAGATTTGATTCCCCGCGATACGCACCTACATTTGTTGATACCATACTAGCTAAGGTACACCGCTTATTATGGGATTTACATAGAATATGTGAAAGCTTTGTATCATATCCACATCAAGTGAGGATGTGGATATCTCAATAATTCAGCCTTTGCTCACAACATAGAGGAACTCAGCAACATTAGTGTACGTGATTGATAGGGCGTGCCCAGAGCAAGGTTGGAGGGCTAGAACTGTAGACTTTCAAGTAGATTTTCAAAGTTGGTCAAGCCTGCTTATTGGCAGAGGGTTACTCAGGCTCCCATTTCGCCAGTAAAATGTGGTAGCATATCGATCGTCCGGACACACATAGTACTGCTGGAAAGTTCACGAGTATCGTGCTCGCACATCGTAGGGTCCAAATCGAAATGTGGACCACCAATACAAGCAGCACTGGCCATAGTAACATATGGGACACAGTATGGTTCCACCACTTGTTATTCAAAGTGATTGTGAGGACATAATGAGGATTGATCACAGGACACCACAGATTGGGACCAAAGAGAATACATCCCCGCGGTTCATATGCTTCCAAGACCTTAATGTAAGAAAGCACAAGCCCTCAACTTCGTACTCGATGAGGCCGAGGTAGAGCAGTGGGCATCTAGTTCCGTGAAGTGGTCGTGATCGCACATATGCACTACCGGACGACAAAAGTCGTAGTCATCACCATGTCATACGCATAGCCGGATGTTTATTCTCACTCGCTTTATGCTCTATTAGGATTCCAGTGTTCCACTCTGCCTTATGTTACCTCCAATTAGGCACCTAAGTTTGGTATAACATCAGAATTACTTTAGCGACCTTTCTCAATGTCTAAACCAAATTTAAGTGACTCTATTGTCAGCAAAGATAATTTACCGGGATTGTACAAGAGAGATTGTCGTTGTCGACCTTAGAAGATTTAGTGGAGCTGAAATGATTTATTTTGACGTAATTATAGGTATGGATTGGCCAGCACCATGTTATGCCACTATAGAGTGTTGGACTAGAACTGCTCAATTTTGCTTTCCAAGGATAGTTCAGAATGGAGAGGCAAATGTAGCTACGCCAAAAAGGTAGGCTTGTATCTATCTTCTGTGTGAGATATTTGATAGCCAAAGGCTATATTTAACATATTGTTTGGATTCTTGATTATGCAACTGCAATCCTCACTCTTCTATCCCGCGTTAGTGAGTTTCCGCATGTGTTCCCGTGATGAGCTTCCCGGTATCCCCCGTGAGCTCCAGATCGATTTCTCCATCGACTTCCTATCTAGTACTCACCCATATCCATCCCTCCTCGTGACGCATGGCTCCCGCCGAGTTGAAAGAGCTGAAAAACATGAAAGACTTGTTAGAAAAGGGTTTTATCAAGCCTAGTACTGGGCCATGGGGTGCACCAGTCAGGAGGGATTAAAGATATCTCCTACGCATGTGTATAGACTACCAAATGTTGAATAAGGTTACCATTAAGAATAAATACCCTCTTTCCAAGGACAGATGATTCATTTGACTAGCCGCAAGGGGCTAAATATATCTCAAAAAATTGATTTTAGATTCAATTACCACTGTGTTCGAGTTCGGGAGAAAAGATATTCGAACACAAATTTTCAAACAAGGTATGGTCATTTCGAGTCTTGGCTATATCCTTTGGGTTGGCAAATGCACTAAACAGTTGTTCATGGACCTAATGAACAGGGTCTTCAAGCAATACTTAGATCTATTTGCATAGTTTTCATTGATGATATTTTGGTGTTCTCCTATTTAGAAGTGGAATGCATAGATCATTTGCGAACGCATCTGCATTCTCGTAGACCTCCAGCTTATGTGAAAAGTTCTCTAAATATGAGTTTTGGTTGAATTCCATAGCTTTTTTTGGGTCATATTGTGTCGTAGGTAGGTATTTAGGTTGACTTACAAAAAATTGAGGCGCTTAAGACATGGCTCGACTCACAACCCCAATTGAAGTCTTCATAGCTTAGGGTTAGCCTATATAAAGAAGATTCGTGGGAAGGATTTTCTACCCTATCAGCACCATTAACCACATTGACTCAAAAGCAACCGAGAATTAGTGAGTTTTCGTTGAATTAATTGAACCGAAGTTATAGTTAATTCTATTGAAAGATATTATTGCTTTTCCGATTATTAGTATTGAAATAGCTCTCGTTTTCTCGCCGTGAGGGCTACAAATCGCGAAATTACTAACTTCGAGTTGGAATTTCTCAAGCGCCTAAAATCAATAATAAGGTATGTTAAGGCTATCCCTTCGCATGTTACGTTCATCATAAAGTTAATACGACTCCATTTATCTATAGTACTCTCTAGAATAAACCTATTATGGATAAATGTTATAAATAGAATCGAGGAGGCAATGATGACATAGTAACCTTCGCCGTAATTAAACCTAGTTAGCTCGATCTCTATATACGGCTACTAGGATTACCGGATGTTTTGTTGCATATGGGGCTATGCTCACTAGGAGAAATATGATGTTTGAAGGGACCATATTGAGTCGAAGGGCCGATTAAGGTTCAGCCACCTTCGCATTCCTCTACGCCATTAAAGTGGCATCATGACCTTTAGTCGAGCCAAGGCCTCTGGTCTAGTTACAAGAGCCTAGATAATGACATGCTACAGGAGCCTGCATAACTCATATACAAAGCACAGAGCCTGCATGCTCTCAAGCCTAGATGGCTCGTGCACAAACACATTTACAGGAGCCTAGATGGCTCAACTAAGAAAAATCCTATCAAAGTCGACACAGCCTTAGAGCATGAATTCAAGTTACGCATGTTTATGAACCTATTAGTAGTCCAAGATGTGAGAAGTGTGCATTCTTTGTACTTTCTAGCTTATGGGGCGTAGGTAGGCTATTCCAGGTTTATTGTACCTTCCAGGCTTATGGGGGCTCCTGCTAGGTTTGTGTTTGCGCTTACACTTGTTAGTTATATTTCGTATTATGAAGCTATTTAGGTTGAATTCCTATTATCCCACGATTTCTTTCAGTCCTTCTATTAGCATTACTCAACGTTCATTTTCGCCTTACATATTCTAAGACATATTGTAATCACGCCCATCTTGGGGCGCTGCATTACTTGCTCGTGTGTACGATTAGACTTGATCTAAGACTATCCTCGTCGCCGAGTTGGCTGGGTCAATACTCCTTACTTCGTAGTTGATAGTTAGAGAGGGTTTGTTCTTTTGTATAGCTTTCGAGCGTGTAGGGGCCCCGTTCCCCACCATTATTCCACTCTTGGGGAGGCTCATGTGCTATAATTTTTCAATTGTTAGTTTTTGTTGACCGTAGGGGACCTATGTATATTATGTTTTGCGTGGGATGTCCGTGTGGGGCCTAGTGTAGCCGTTTAGTTGGCGACCTTGTTGGCCATAGTGCATGAAGTATGACTACCTATTTTTCATTCAATGCAACTGGACAACATGGTGGTCTTGTCGGCCCGCATAAGGTCCCTTTACCGCCCTCATTGTTGGGCTATTTTTTGTGTAAAGATGTATTTTATCTACTGAGGCTTTTTCATGTACTGAGATATAGCTCATCATTTTCTTGATTTTGAGTCACCGGCAAGCACTAGAGGTGCCTATGCCTAGCCAAAGGTCAAAATTAAGTTCCAGTTTGGCACTATGTGCCAATCATGCTTTCCTAAGGTGGGGCATGGAAAACTAAATCAAAACCCAATTCAAATTCAAGAAGGAAAATGAAGGCGTCATCTACTATTATAAATAATTTCTTTATTTCATAAAAAGTCTTAGGTGGTAGAAAAAATATCATAGTGTGGAATTTTAGCTCTAGAAAATATCATACATAGTTTACACCAAGTGTTTCACAATTCATACTTTTGACAATTTGGAATTTCATCAAGTTCTTTTGATTCAATATAATCTTGAAGATTTGATACTAATTATTTATCTTCTCTCCAAGCATTTAATTATGATTTTTTCACATCTTTTATTTTTTTTTTCTCATAAACATGAGTGACTAAATCTCTTAAGCTAGTTGTGGCAACCAAGATAGATTAAATCTAATGTATACAATACAATAGTGATTCTTGAATGGTGAACTAAGGGATTATTATTCTCTTATTTTAATTAAAGTTTTAGTAGTTGCAAAATGCTGAAATGTGCCTCGTATACACACTTTGAGATCGAAAGAAGATGGGTGGAAAATATCTATTGTCTATTGACACTCTTAACACATGCACTTTGAGACCTAGAGGAGATAAAAGTAGTCTTTAAGTCGAGAAACATTAGATGTACTAAACATAAGTCTTACACAAAATTCACCAGGATAGATCACTAGTAAAAGCTAATGTTATCAAGCCATAGAAACACAATCCTAGTTTAGCCTTTAGTAATTTGATAAACAACTCAATACCGTTAGCATTACTTTCTTTTAATTTTTATTTGCAAACCCCCTTCTGAACATATTGGATTACAAGTTAGCTTATTTTCATAATTAACCTATTGTTTCTACCTATTCCTTGTGTGGATCACCCCAACTCCTTTGTTAGGTTACTATTTTTGATAGCACCGCTTATACTTCAATTGCAAGGTGTAGTTTGGGCGTGACGTGACCCCTCCCGAAGATGGATGGATGATCATCATTTAATGGAAAATTAGTCATAATTTTTTCACTTTATGTGATGGAGTAAAAAATGAACACTTGTGTGCTCTTGACATTCCACTTATGAGCTGTTGTAGCTAAATGAAGCGGGTCATCGTGAATGCATAAAGAAGCGAGAATTCATGAGAGAAACATATGTTCTTTAACTTGACTCAAGAAAAAAAATTCTTAGGGCTTAATAATGAAATAATTCACTCGCCTTGATCGTGATACGTGACCATAGAAATCGAATTTTGCATCATGATTCCATGAGAGGTGAGCTTGATTGTTGTGTTTCGTACATAGTGTAAAATCTAGAACTTGTCTAAGTGTGTATAGGATAGCTAATTGCCAAAGAGGTAAGTTGTGATTAAGGCATTTTTTGAAACACCCGTTTACCTTACCTCTTCTTAGCCACAAAAGAACTATTCCCTTTGTTGTGTGACCTCCAATTTTTATCCAAAGATATTCTAAGGAACTTTGAGATTTGCTAATGAAGGTTCTGACTAAGTAGAAAAAAAGAAAAAGAACATATGGTGATGGCAAGAGGAGATAATAGAAAGAGGATGCACACACAAAATAACATGTCTTTTTTCAGAGCACAAATGAAAGATCTTTAATGGTTGTTTATTCTTGTGGAATTTATAAGAAGAAACTAGTAGTCAAGTGGTATAAAGTGGGACATGAGGAAAAAAAGGATTACCGAAGGAAAGGGTGAGCAGTAAGAGTTAAGAAGAAAATGGTGGACAAGAAAGACGAGGTAAAATTGTCTTAAAGTTCTTAGGATTGGTAGCCACTCGAAGAAAATCATTCCTACTCCATCCCTTAGCCAACATTACAATCATGAAAACTTCTTATGATCTTACTCTCTTTGAAGTGATTAAGTAATTCGATTGTATATGAAAGGCAAGCCTATGATATATTGCATGTGTGTGATACATCGCTTGTGAGAGCAGGGTATCTTGCTTATTATTTTCCAAGTTTTGGAATTGATAATATGAGGTATGAGCATCATCAAATAACTAAGGGCATAAGATGGTCGAGTCGGTGTACTAGGTGTTGCATTTTCCATACTTAATCATATTATCCCTATTTTGAAAAGTTGAGCCGGCTTAGAGAAGTTATGTCGTTTCGGGAATGTGAAAACTTTTTGTGTGCGCTTGATGGAATTGATGGAACCACTTAGTCATATGCTCTATGCTAGTTTCGAGAGTGAGAATTGATATAGGTGACAAGTTGTGAGAAAAGATGTTGGTGCATATAAGTGAGATTGCTCGAGGACGAACAATGGTTTAAGTGTGGGGTAGTGATGTCAAGTATATTCCTATGCCAATTTACCATACTTTTACCCATCTTTTACTTTGTTTTGATACTAGTATCCTTATGAAATGCAGCACCATGATTGCTTTTAGCCAAATGAGTCGAAAGTATTTTTAGCTGATTTTAGTAGGTAATAAATGGAAAAAGACTAAAAAATGGCCCAAGGTGTGAAGAAAGAAGAGTTCAAAGTTGGCCTCGGTGAGATAGCCGCCGTGGCGCGCCACCACCAAACTCAAGAGAAAATTGTACTCGATGGTGCATTGGGTGTTGCGGTGCTTCAGACTCAAACACGAAGGAATTTTGATCTACACCGGTGGGCGAACCGAGTGGCGTGATGCCCGTGAGGCATTCCTGACTTGGGAAATTTTTGTAACACTCGTGGTATAGTAAGAGGTTCGGCGCGCTGTGTCCCGTAAGTGCAGAATTTTGACTAACACCTTGGTGAAATGGCCGTGCGGCGCGCCGAGGCTAAACTTCAATGGAAATTAATGCCAAACTCCAAAGTGAGATGGGAGGTGCCGCACTCTTGGGCCCGTACGGGCGTATTTCCAAGTCTAAAAGATGGGCTAAGGAAAAAGAGTCATTTGGTACATTTATTATAAATATATCATCTAGGGAATTTTGTTAGGAGTCTTCGATCATAAAGATCTATTTGTACGTTGTCTCGGGGGAAGAGATAAGTAGTTCATTTTCTTCTAGTTTTCTTTAATTTATGCTTAAGTAATCCGAATAGTAATTTCTTTAGTTTTTTTCTTTAACATTAGTGGCTAAACTCTTGTTCTGTAGTTTCTTAAGTATAACCGATGGTTGTAGCTTGAATACTCACTTGTGCTAGACTCTAATTCTTCATTAAAGATTGTTTATGCTTACTTGTTTACATTGATTATTCATTAGACTGGTCACCTTACGAATATTATCTGTTGGCTCTTAGTTGAACTAGGAGGGAACTAAAAGCGGTTAAAATGAAGCATAAAATTTGTTTCCAATTACTTTGTTCACATTAGTTCAAGAGTCATTTCATTGTTCCTATAGGGATGTACCCTTCAACCCCCAAGTATCTTCAACCATCATCTTATGTTTCTCCTAAATCAGTGGGGATTTAGGTGTTAGGGTTCATGAGACAGTTCTTGCATATTTGGGATAATAGTAAGAAATAGAATTGTAACTTGCAATTACCAATCTTAGAAGAGTTTAGTCTAGTGTATTCGAGTCCTAAAACTCAACCTCAAAGCAAAAGCTCCAAGACCCTAAATTCTCCTCATCATTTGAATTACAAACACTTTTGGAAAGCGATTTGTTCATTAGTTTAATTTACATTTCAATTTAGTAGAATAATCATAAAACCGTTTCCATTTTAGTACTTATGTTTATTTGAATAATGAAATAAAATGTTGAGCTTAAGCAATTAATCTAACAAGTTCCCCGAGAGATCGATATCGAGACTCCTTACCGTCCTATACTTGACGACCACGTGCGCTGGCGATAACAATAGACTTTGGAGTTAGCTAGGACTTATCCTAGCTCATCGCAGTAGAGGCTTTCAAACAAGATTAGAATTCGATCTACGACTCAATATTTATCTACTTTCTTTATTAGTATTCAATCCATTTCGCATTTACTTAAGTAATTTTTCTATTAACTCGCTAGCTTCTACTCGCTTTCTATCTACTTTAGATTATATTAGTATTATGTTTTGTCATGGGTTAGCTTGGGGTCACTTGTGGCTTTAGGCACCATGTCGCATCCAGGGTGTAAACTCAAATTGTCACAAACTGGCATCGAGCATCATCTTTTAAAGTGTCTTGGGATGTCTGAAAGTCATGTCAAGTTGATAACTCTCAAACTCACAATTCCTGACGAAGTATGAAGCGGATGTTGTCAATAGAGAACCCAACAAAGGTTGGGGTCAAACCCACAGGAATATGGTAAGATATAGAAGAATTTTAGTATTTAAGCTTTTAAGTCCATTATCTACTACAAGGGGGATTTGTAAACGTAACAAGTAATATTATTGAGAAATTGAATGTTGATTCAAAATTAATGCAATACCTAATAGGGTAAGTTCCCTATGGATTCATAACTTGTAATACCCCGAAAACCTAAGATCAAACTGGAGTTGAAATGGAGAAAATAGAATTTTCTACACTGTGTCACAGGATCTAGTAATCCAAGACCCGTCAAAGAACATCGAATCATTAAGTAATCATAGGGAGGGGTTTGACCATGACCGGAAATTTCCGATTTTGGGTGACCACCACGTGACCATGAGTTGTGGTTACTTCCACGATTTGTTAGGTCAACCATGGTCAATAGTGGATTTAAGGAGGAAGGAAAATGGCAAAGGCTCTAATGGGTCAACACCACGAATAGTCGAGTACACCACGAGTCGTGGTATTCCCCATGGTAACGAAGGCAGGAAAGTTTCAATGCTAATCAGACTACGATTTGTAGTCGTGAAGACGAGTCATCCAATCCCTCGCTGACCGGCAAAGGTGTATTTTCTCGCGAATTTATTAAGGGCTTCTTCATTCCTAAGTTTCTAAGCCCTATACTATGTTGTTTTTTTAAGCTCAAAATAGTATGTTTTAAGAAGAGTTAAATCATTCTATTTATTCTAATTCATGCATGCAAGATTAGAGGTTTAAGTATCAAGCCTAGTCTCTTCAATGTTCTTCCTCAATTTTCACTGCATCATGAAGTTGTGAAATAAGACTTCTTCAGGTATGAAAGGCTATGAATGGGTGCAATAGTCCACACCCATGTCCAATTCTCTCTCAATTCCCATGAAAATTTAATTGATGAATCTATGTAGTTTTTACCCAATATTTGAATTTCCTAAGTATCAATCATGGTTATGATATAAGCATGTTTCCAATATTGAATTATGATTAATGGGAAGATTTATAATGCTGTAAATTATAAGTTCTATTTCAAGTTTTCTAAATTATGATGCCCATCCATGAAAGTCCATGAAAGTTGAGATCTAATGAAGTATGTGTACAAGCATGATGAGAGGTTTATGAAAAAGTATGATTTCTCAAATATCCGTGTCTATGTTCATGTTATCGTATGATTAAGTCTATTCCAATAATGTTTATGTATCAAGTGCTTCCATTATGTTTATGATTTCATGTAATTAGCTTACCACATGGTTTTGGAAACCTAGACTCCACCATGTTCAACTTGTGGTATGGTTTAGGCCAAGGTCTTCATGTTATGATTTTAGATTATGCATGTATGTTATTATTCAGCCTTTTCACTAGACGATAGTCAACTTCATTGAAAAACGATGAGCAGATTCATATTTTTGGGAGTAGTGTCTAGCACCGAGTAGGCTATGGCCGCCTCATCTCTATTCCTTAGAACTATACACCAACATTGGTATGTTCGCATTAGTGGGACCTCCCTTGTGAGCTTCCCCTTTATCCCCAAAGGGCCTTCGCCTTGATATCAATATCTTCGTAGCGTCCTTAGCCCCGAAAGGCTTGGAACGCCTCATTCAATTGAATATGATATTCGGGATCGCATAAGGTCTATTGTGGTAATGTCGGTTATATGATGAGTCTCCCATCGTTCCTCATGATTTCGGTTATGCATTTTCATCACCATGATATTATGTTGTAAAGAAGTTTGACCCAATGTTTAGTTTTACTTATGATTATCGCTTTCAGCCTTTGGGTCATTGAATTTAGTTATGATATTCAGCTATTTCGTGTCATGATTTTAGTAAATAGCATGCAAGTCCCACTCTCAGAATCTTATCTTGATTATGTTTAATGATATGCATGATTTATGATTTTATTAGAGATTTTACTTACCTTTGCATACTGTTATATTCCACGATCGACCGCATACTTGCGTCGTATCATTTCATGATACAGCGCGATATCCGCCTCGGGCCCTCCCGCCAGCGATTCTCAAAGATTAGTACTTCCCAATAAGAGTTGGTTACTCCTCATCTTTCGATGGCCTTTCTTATCAGATATGTTTTGTACTTTTAGTTTTCACGCTTTTTAAAGGAGCTGGGCTTGGGGTCTCTTGCCCCATCGATCGTCGCATAGAGGCTTTTCGCACATAGTATGTTTTCGCCTTTAAGACTTATATATGTATTCAAATGTTATCTATGTCCCGAATTTCCGCTATGCTAATTATGTTGATCTATATTTATTTGAATGAATTAGATGTTATGTTCATGCCATGGGTCGACTCAAGACTCTGGGAATTCTTGTCCCGTGTCTCAATCTAGGCCTATGTTTGGGTTGTGACAAACTTGGTATCGAGCATTAGGTTTTGAAGTGTGCTGTTTCGTGTCTCGAAAGCCGCATGAAGTGAGTCTTTTAATGGGTGAAGTGTGCCAAACTTATGAAGATGAGTCTATGAAACTGTTAGGAAATCTTCCCTTCTTTCATGATCCATGTGTCATGTGGTGAAGTGTCTCTATCCTTCTAACTCATGCTATACACGCTTGTAGAATCATGCCTCTTCGCTAGAAAGTTAATGGAAGAAGGAATCGAAATGGGAATAGCCATGAGAATGGCAATGTAAACGGGCACCAACAAAGCCCCACCAGTCCATGAGTGAGCATGACGCTTAGCCGGTTTCCCACACCGAGTTTAGGCAACGGTACGATGTTAGCCAAGCCTTGACCAACTAGGTCAATCAGCAGGCGTAGCGCATGTCCCTCAAAATGGGAATATGGCAACTGAAAGATTCGTGAGATTTTATATGATGAACCCTCCTGAGTTTCTGATCAAAGGTGGACGACTTCATCCACATGAGTTCATTGATGAGGTCAGGAAGATCACCTAGATCATGGGCAATGCACTTTCGAGAGGAGTGTGCCGATCTAGCCTCAAATTAGTTGAAAGGGGTTGCAGACACATCCGATTTAAGCAATGGAAGGATAGCGGCGCTGAGCAGGTCCTATTGGTTGGGATGAGTTTCTATGCCGTTTCGGATCTGCCGTGAGATGTGAGAGAGATCAAAGCAAGCTGAGTTTAGAACTCTAAAGCAAGGGAATATGACGGTTCAGAGTATTCCTTGGATTTTCACTCATTTGTCCAAGTATGCACTTGAGATGGTGGTGGATTAGAGAGCCTGAGTGAGTCGATTCATGCATGGGCAGCGTGACTACCTAGTCAAGGATTATCTGGACCGTGATGCTTCATCGGACATTGACTTTTCTAGGATAGTCCCCGTATCATTCACGATAAGTGAGTGGGAGAGAGAGGCCTCCAAGGTCTAGGACTAATAGCTTCTGGATTTCACAGTGACCTAATAGACACCGTCAATAGTCTCATCAGAGATCTTCAGCCCCGCTTCTTCTGGCCATCGTTCCATCCACTCCAAGTGTGATTAGAGGATGAGTATCGCTTGACATTTCGTAGAGTAGCAGACGACAGAGATCGCCCTTAGAGTGTAGCGTATATTTTCTGAGGCACGCGGTCAATGTTTTGGCGGTAGTATAGGTGTTGATTCAGTGAAAATCCCTGAAATATGCTTAGAGATTTCCCCACTAGCCGACAAAGTCAGCATAGGGGCTGCAACTCAGCCTTCTGCCACACTCTCCACCACACAGCCAAATAAAGGTATCTACGAGTGCGAGTGGTTTTCGGGCCAAATAGTTCTATGCCCTACATCCCGTCAGCGCAGGTCTCCTAAGACGAGTCACCGTGGTATGTTATGAGTATTCCACCTTGATGTATATTCCTTGTTAGATCTAGGGGCTACCTTATCTTTTTTGACGCCCTATGTTTCTAGTAGTTTCCCCAAAGTTAGTCCCGAATCTTGTCATAACCTCTTCCGTGTCTCTACTCCATTCTAAGGGATTCAGCTTATGTCCTAGACGCGTATATAGAAAATGCCCTATCACGCTTCGTAAAGTCAACTTACCATATTTAGTAGAGTTAGCCATGACTCCATTTTAATGTTATCCTCTACTTCATTGTTTATGCATGTTATACCTCAAGAATTGTAGAACTCGTGGAAAGGAGTTCAAATTTGGGTGAGATAGTCCAAAAATGGAAAAGTAGTTCGGGCTTGTGCCCGTAGTCACTTCATTTCCCACCTTCAAGCTCCGAAAGATGATTTCTAAGGGTTGCGTGTACCATTTAGTTAGGGTCATGATTTAAACGTCCGAAACCCCGACTATCCAGCTTAGTTCCCCGTAGTATGGGCATACAAAGGTGTTTCCGCATGATTTACTTAAATTCCTCCCGAGCGGGAGATTGATTTTGGTATTGGCCTTCTTCCCGATATGCATCTTATATCTATTCCTCCTTAGATTTATTTAACCAACTTTAGGGTGCTAAGTGTTTTTCAAAGAAAGATCTCAAATCCGTGATACCATTAGCCTCGTGGTTCAGAGAGGTATTCCGAATACAACCTCAGACTCGCATGGTCATTACGAAGTTTTTAGTTATGTCTTTTGACTAGCAAATGCTCCCGCAAATTTTATGGATTTGATGAACAGGGTGTTCAAGAAATATTTGATATTTTCACATTTGTGTTCATATATGATATTCTTCATATACTCTCTGAGCGAGGAGGAGCATGCCGCCATTTGAGGGCGGGGCGCGTACCATAAGGATCGCCATTGTATGCCAAATTTAGTAACTCAGTGAGTTTTTGCTGAGCTCGGGTGGCATTTTTGGGCCGTGGTGTCAAGTGAGGGCGTACAGTAGACTCCCAAAAGATACAAACGGTTAAGAATTGGCCTAGACCTAAGAATCCTTCGTATATTTGGAGTTTCTTGGCTTAATGGTTATTTATCGTGAGATTTGTTGAGGGGTTTTCATCTATTAAAAGACTGCTGACCTAATTGACCCGTAAGAAAGCGAAGTTTCAATGGTCGAGGTCAGAGAAGAGCTCAAGAGTTAAAGACTCAACGCACCTCGCATCGAAGTTGACCTACCGAGGGTACCGATGGCTTTGTGTATTGTGACGCTCAAGCAATCAGTCTTGATTGTGTATTCATGCAAAGACGGTAAGGTTATAGCTTATGCTTCCATGCAGCCGAAAGTTTAGACCGGTGAATCCTTCGATATTAGGGAGTTTCTTGGCTTGGCCACATATCGAGATTTGTTGAGGGTTTTCATCTATTGCAAAGACCGTTGATCTAATTGGACCCTAAGAAAGTGAAGTTTCAATGGTCGCAGGCTTGTGAGAAGAGCTTCCAAGAGTTGAAGACTCGACTCACCTCAAGATCGCTAACCCTACCTCGAGGGTACCGATGGGTTTGGTGTATCAGGACGCTTCAAGAATCTACTTGATTTGTATTCATGTAGCACCTGAGAAAGGTTATAGCTTATGCTTCCATGCACTGAAGCCTAGACCGGTGAATCCTTCGCATATTTGGAGTTTCGGGTTTAGTCAAGTTATTATCGTGAGATTTGTTGAGGGGTTTTCATCTATTGCGTTATTAATCAAGTGACCTAATTGACCGTAAGAAAGTGAAGTTTCAATGGTCGAGGCTCGCGGAGAAGAGCTTCCAAGAGCTGGGAAGACCTCACTCACCTCGCATCGGTTAATCCCTACTGAAAGGGTACCGATGGGTTTTTGGTGTATTGTGACGCCTCAAGAATCGGCTCTGATTGTGTATTCGTGGCAAAGACGGTAAGGTTATAGCTTATGCTTCCATGCAAACAAAGTCTACGAAAAGAATTGCTCGACTCATGATCTCGAATAGCGCGTAGTATTTGCCTTTATAATTTGGAGACATTATTTGTACGGAGTCCATGTAGATGTGTTTATGGACCACAAAAGCCTACAATATGTGTTTACCTAGAAGGATCTAAATCTACGACAAAGGAGGTGGTTGGAGTTACTCAAGGATTATGATATGAGTGTCCTTTACCATCTGAGGAAGGCTAATGTGGTAGAATATGCTCTTAGTAGACTTTCTGTGGAGAGTGTGTCCCATGTAGGCGAGGAGAAGAAGGAGTTAGGAAAGGATGTGCATCAGCTTGCACGGTTGGGAGTTCATCTAGTTGACTCAACTAATGGTGGAGTTATTATTCAGAATGGATCAGAATCATCTTTAGTGACTGATGTTAAAGCTAGACAAGACGAGGATCCTATTTTGGTAAAGTTAAAGGAAGCTGTTCAAAATCAGAAGGTGGAGGTCTTCTCCAGAGCGGGAGATGGTGTACTTCGATATCAGGGTCATTTGTGTGTTCTAGATGTTGATAATTTGAGAGATCGGATGTTGCACGAGGTTCATGGTTCTAGATACTCTATACATCTAGGTGCCACCAACATGTACCGTGACCTACAGGAAGTCTATTAGTGGAGTGGCAAGAACAAGGACATAGCAGAATTTGTAGCTAGGTATCCGAATTGTCAATAGGTGAAGGTTGAGCATCAAAGACCTGGAGGTGTGCTTCAAGACATTAGTATCCCTAGTTGGAAGTGGAAGGAAATCAACATGGACTTCATCACAGGGTTGCCTCATACTTGCCAATAGTATGACTCTATTTGGGTGGTTGTGGATAGGTTGAGTAAGGCAGCTCATTTCTTACCGATCAAAACCACCGATTCAGCGGAGGATTATGCTAAATTATACATTTGAGAGTTAGTTCATTTTCATAGAGTGCCATTTTCCATCATATCAGATAGAGGTACTTAGTTTACCTCCCAGTTTTGGATATCATTTCAAAAGAGACTTGGTACTCATGTCAAGCTTAGCACAACAGTTCACCCGCAGACAGATGGTCAAGCTGAGTGGACCATTCAGACTCTTAAAGACATGTTGAGAGCATGTGTTATTGATTTCAAGGGTAGTTTGGATGATCATTTGCCTCATTGAGTTTGCATATCATAGCAGTTACCATTCAAGCATTCAGATGGCTCCGTTTGAGGCTCTCTATGGGCGAAGATGTAGATCGCTTATTGGTTGGTTTGAAGTCAGTGAAGCTGCGGTGATAGGTTCAGATTTAGTTCATAAAGCTATGGAGAAATTTTATCTTATAAGGGACTAGTAGAAAACAACTCAGTCCCCGTTATGTTTGGTGTTTTTGAAGGTATCTCCCATGAAAGGAGTAATGAGATTCGGGAAGAAAGGGAAACTCAGTCCCCGTTATGTTGTCTCATACTAGATTGTGAAATGGGTTGGCAAGGTAGAATATGAGTTAGAGTTACCCTCAGAATTAGCTTAGTCCATCCAGTTTTCCATGTATCGCTCTTAAAGAAGTGCTTAGATGACCTGGCTCTAGTTATTCCGATGGAGAGCATAGATGTGAAAGACAACCTTAGTTATGAGGAGGTTCTGGTGGAAATACTGGATCATCAGGTTCGAAAGCTAAGAAACAAAGAAGTAGTGTCTGTCAAGGTTTTATGGAGGAATCAACATGTTGAGGGAGCTACGTGGGAAGCTGAACAAATATGACGGATAAATACCTGCATCTATTCCCTTCCAGCTCAGTTTAAGCTTGAGGTATCAGTTTCCTCCTTAATACACTATTCAGTTTCATGTTCAGCTCATGTGCCCTAGTTTCTTTCATGTCAATGAATGTATGTGTGATTCAGGAATTCAGTTCAGTCATGTAGTTCAAATTAGAGTCAGTCACCCCTTCAGTTTTCAGCATGTATGTTCAGTATGTGAGTACGACGATTGCACTTCTCTGCTTTTCAATATGATTTTCAACATTTGAGGATGAATGTTCCCAAGGGGAAGATATTGTAATACCCCAAAAACCCTAAGATCAGACCAGGGATTTGAAAGGGAGAAAATAGAATTTTCTGCACTAGGTCACATGACAAGTCATCTAGTGACCCGTAAGGAACACCACGAGTCGTTAAGTGACTCATGGAGAGGGGTTTGACCGTGAATGGAAATTTTAGATTTGGGGTAGCCACGGGTGTGACCACGAGTCGTGGTTAGCCCTATGATTCTTTAGGTCAACCGTGGTCAAAGGTGATTTAAAAGAGGAAGGAAAATGTTAGTGTACCTAACGGGTCATCACCACGAATTTTCAGGTACACCATGAGTCGTGGTGTTCCTCGTGGTGACCAAGGAAGACAAGTTTTCAGTGTTGATCACGAAAGGTGACCATGAGTCGTGGTCAGGGACAATGAGTCGTCTAGTCCCTCGTTGGGACTGGCAGTGTGTTTTTCCTTGCAAATTTATTAAGGGTTTTTCCGTAATTCCTAAGGCCTAAACTACGTCGTTTTAAGCTAAGAAT
>JACEIK010003746.1:103409-129885 GCA_018107945.1 Datura stramonium | reverse complement strand
TTGATTTTATAGTTTTGTGTTGTTTAACCTCATCGGTTCTGGCCTTTGTTTTATTTTTAGGTGTCCGGTATGCTCATATCAGGGGTGGCACCAAGTGCCAATCATGCCTCCCGGGTTTAGGGTGTGACAAACTTGGTATCAGAGCAGTTCGTCCTAGGGAGTCTATGAGTCGTGTCTAGTAGAGTCTTGTTTATATGTGCATTGCGCAGTGTACTTATAAATAGGACGCTTCAGGACATTTAGGATTGTTACCCTTCTTTCTGGATCGAAATCATGCAAGAAGTCAGGTGTCATAGGAATCGGGTCTAGAATCATATTTGCTGGCTTGTGCATGGATGCTTTTAACATGATGAATTATAGCCGGACAGTGTCTAAACATGACGGCAGGTAAGATTCTTATTTTGATTATGGTTATAGTGGTGTCGCGCCTCGGCATGGTGCAAGGTTTTGTTGTTTTGAGTTGTTTGTGGTAGGATTTTTATGTGAGGCTATGTTGCGCGATGTCGTGCTGTATCAATCCTTGAGTTGGAGTCATGCGTGCCGTCCAACATTCGAGGACAAATGTTTCTAAGGGGGGAAGGATGTAACACCCCGGATAGTTTGAACGACTTCTGAGGTAGGACTAAGAGTAAATAATAGGCTAAGAAGGAGTGTTATGAGTTATTTGAGTCACTCTATGGTCGTATTTAAGATTGGACGTCGAACAAGTTGTAGAACAAAATTTGAAAAATGTTATCGCAAAATTTCCTTCTTGAGATTCCTTGAAAATTAGGTCAAATGTATCGATGCTTTTCTCCCAACCTATACGGATTTGGGGGGTGTGCGACCTATAAAATTAAAGTTCTATGATTCTAGTTTCCATCACATCAAACCGTTTGTCAATACAACTTTTTAGTAGAGAGATATTCGCATTTTCATGAGACCGCGCGAGCAGGCACCTCACAAGATCTTAAGGCTGTTGAGGATTATTTAATCCCCTTAGGTCGGTTTTGGTGATCAAAAAATTCATTTTCCAGCATATATTTCGTATGAAACCTCTCTCAAATTCTCTCCATGATTTCCTTTGGGTTTTGGGTCTAGAAGCCATGTCTCAACATGATTTTTGTGTCGGAAAGTCGGGAATCGCGTGTAGTCCGTGGTTTGGTGTCTTTTCCGGAATTTTGGTGGCTGTTTCGTGGTGAAGCTTTTGGTAAGCCTTCTTTATTTTGTTATCCTTAGTTTTTAAGGTTGTTTATAGGTGTGTTAACGCCGGTAGGTTGTTGTCTCGGAGTTTCTACCATCGAATTCCTATGAATCTCATCAGGTAAGCTTCATTTATCTTGTTTTGTTGTTGAGTTGTGTTGGCTGCGTTTTGGCAGAATCTTGGAATGCCTTTAGGCAGTAGGTTCATGGTTTTGAAGGCTCAAGTTCAGCTACGCTTGAAGCTAAGTTATGTTAGGCTTGTCCCTTCTTTTGTCGGCATGAATTTCATAGTCGTTATCATCCGTGTTGACGTGTGTGTTGGTTGTTTTCTGATGGGTTGTGTTTTTGCTATTAATGAACTCTTCTTCTGCTGTTTATATGGTGATAATGGTGTGTTTAAGGTTCTGGTTTTGTTGGTGGCTCATCTTGAGTACAGAGAATCGTAGTTATGGCAAATTTTTAGACTCATATCTAGAGGTCGTATGTGAAGCGTGTGGTTCTTTTAGAAAGTTATGGGCTGTTAGTGTGAATAAGATTATGTGATGATATTGACAAGTGAATGAGGTATTAGAGTGGTTAAGGTCAATGATTGCGACGATCTTTTTTTATATTTGAATCGGCGATCTTGTCGACTGTGTCGATGGCACATGACGATTGTGGTGACACTTGGGCTGGTTTGGCCGTGTCCCTTGATGTTAGTGGTAAGTAGAGTGGCTTGTGGGCTGTTTGTAATGCTTGGGGATAGACTGGTTGATATGGTAACCATTAGCTCGATTAATGGCTCGTCGGTGGCTGAATAGACATGAAAGAATAGTACTATGTTGTGATAATCAATTGGTGGGTTTCGAGAATCGGTTATGGGCTGTTTTAGCATGTATTAGCGTTGTTGTTGATTATGATTGTTGTGATTGTGTGTGTGTTGTATTTGAGGCCTTGTGGCTTGTGGATACCCGATGCACGAGAGTTGTTCTGGCTGGGGGTCGAGCCCGAGGTGCCTTGTGGCTTGTGGATACCCGACGCACGAGAGTGTTTCCGATTGAGGGGTTGAGCCTAAGGAGTGAAATGACCTACGGGGTTGAGAATGATGTCCTCCGTAATGTCGAGTTGAGGTATGATTCGAGAGTGGTCCGACATGTCTAAGCCTTCCTGGGATCGCGATTTGTTCTCCCAGATAGATTGAGCTCCGCTAACTATGCGCAACTGAGAGAGTGTCCGGCGGTGCCTGATTGATGATGTTGATTAACTGGTGTTTACTTGTGATTTTTTTGGCATTATATTTTGGTTGTTGCTTGTGTTATTTGTTATCTGATGGTAGTGGATTCTAGATGTTGGCTGGTGTTAGCTGAGGCCATTGAGAGGTCTAGAGGCAATGACAGGTGAGTTGGGTCAACTAGGTGCCATTGTATTGTTATTTACTTTTTGGAATTGTCGGGCTTATGGGAGCTAGGTAGGTTCAGTTTGTATGTTTTCTTGTACTTTCCAGGCTTATAGGGGCCAAGTAGGTTTTATGTGTTTACCTAAGTTCAGTTCTCCTTCTGTGATATTTGGTATATCTGTTGATATCTAATCTTAGTCTTCCAGTTGTTTCTGCCTTTCATGCTCGGTACATTATTGTACTGACGCCCTATTCGGGGCGCTGCATTCATGCCTGCAGGTGATGGTGGGCTGGTAGATCGAGTTCTTGGTTGCTGAGTGGAGTTCCAGCTGAGTCGGTATGCTCCAGTTCTTTTGGAGTTGCCAAAGGTTGAGTTATGGGTAGTTCAAGGCCCTATCTCAAGCAGTTGATTTCTATTATATTTTTAGAGGCTCGTAGAAATTTATTGTGAGTATAGTGTCATTTTTATAAGCCAGGTGGGCCATGTTGAATAGTCGTTCTTCCATTTTGTGGCCTTGATGGCATATTGTATTTATTTTTATTGGTTGATTATGTGAGCTAGCTTCCATTTTAGTCTATCATCTTATTTTTATTTTATAGTTGTTGTGTTGTTTAACCTCATCGGTTCTGGTCTTTTTTTTTATTTTTGGGCACGGGTATGCTCATATAAGGGGTGGCATCAGGTGTCAGTCACGCCTCCTGGGTTTGGAGTGTGAGAGGGTACGTCTCTGCCTCGGTACCTCTCCCAACTTTCGTATCACAGCACTGCTATGTCTCGTAGCCGAAATACTACCAACTCGACTTGCTCTGCGGGCGTAGCAGGCATCACCCTAAATATCCTCTGCAATTGATCCAAAAATTCCTGAGGGTCCTCTCTGTAGTCTGTCCTTGTGAATTGCGGAGGACTCAGGGCAAGAAACTCTCGGACACTCAAACTTCCGGGTCCTCCAGTAGATTCAGCGACAACTGGTACCACTGGCTGGCGTTGAGCGGCCATCATCTGAGCAAACATATAAACCGCACTCCTAACCTCCTAGTCTGATGGTATAGGAAATACTGGGGTGGTGCTGACGCATATGCTGCCCTGGGGGCTCCTGGCACGACGAAGAATTTTAGAGAGACTGAGGTGATATCTCCCTATCGCCCTCATATCGCGTCAGTCTGACTGGGGCACCCATCTAGTGCCCTCTCCTGAAGTTGTATCCAATTCCCCACCAGACATAGTCTGTCATGCGTTGGCATTTTCTCTGTAGATAATCAGAATAACATAAGCTTAGGGATTCATCCTATACGACATAGCTCTATAGCACGACTAGAGAAGAAAGGAGGGTAACCACACTATCATGCCTCGTAGCCTTCTGCCTATAGAATGTGGTGAACAACACACTTATAGACAAGACTCTACTAGACACGGCTTATAGACTCCCTAGGATATGACGTTGCTCTGATACCAAGTTTGTCACGCTCTACCTTGGGGGGAATGACTGGCACCTAATACCATACTGGGACCTGGCTGACTTGGCGGGGTATAAGCACCCGTGGTGCCTGCCAGCAACTTAAAATCAAGAAAACAAACTGCTATATCTCAGCTGTAAATACAGCCTCGAGCTGACAAGGCCACGCAGAAAACCTATAAAGGAAAACAGCTAACCCAACAACATAACAATAAAGGGATCCTATGCGGGTCGACAAGACCACCATGTTGTCTATTTATAGCGGAAGGAAAACCGGTAGTCATAATCATACTATAGCCGACAAGGCTGCTAACTAACTAACTGAACTAGGCCCCACATGGACAACATGAAAAAAATAACATACATAGGCCCAACACGGCCAACAACAACCAACAACTAAAAACTGCAGTCTGCAAGCCTCTAAAAGTGGAATAATGGATGGGACAGCGCCCCGACCTATCCAAAAGTTGTACAACAAAAAGAGCAAACCTTTCTAACTTTCAACCCTAGAGAAAAGGAGATGAATGAAACGCAAACTCTGGCTGACGGCTAAGGAGGTCGTGAACCATGTCTATCCGCACCTGCAGGCAAGTATGCAGCGCCCCATAGTTGGGCGTTAGTACAATATATACCAATTATGTAAGGAAGTAATGAAAATTACTGAATAGAACTTATAAATGAACTGAAAGTAAACAATAGAAAGGATAAGATTTATAACTTGAAGTATAGCTAACAACTAAGCATACAAACAAGAACCTTAACTGACCCCTATAAGCCTGGAAGGTACAATCAGCACAGAATAACCCACTTGGGACCCATAAGCCCTAGCAAGTACAATTCAATCTATGTACCCCTACTATGGTCAATATGAGTCAACGGGTAACTATAGCCAACCTACCTAGCCTCTGGGTCTGCAACTGAGCCCGTTGGGCTCCTGTAGTTGCGCCAGAGCCCTCTAGGCTCTGTAACTACACCCTAGGCACATAAGGCTCAATAGAGAGTCAGTGATGCCGGTACGGCATAAAAGAAGTCCATTCATGGATGGACTGTAATATGGACTTACAGGCCTGAATATAGTCCTTCCAGACATCATATAGCTCCTCTGAGCGATCTATAGCCCTGTTGGCAATGACACAGCTAGCAACCCTCAGGTTGGTCGATGGAAGGCTATAATAGGTGGGGTTAGTCCCAAACGAAATAGTAAACTTTAATCTCAAAAACTATCTAAAGCGGCTAATCACAATACACAAGCTTACGACTTGCTTAGAAGGACATAAGTCTTATTACTATACGACAGGAATAGCTTGCCGAAGAGGTTATCCTTAACATACCTCGAATGTCAATTCTCGTTTACCCAAATCGTTCTAACCTATAGCCAGCAATTCCACACAATTGTAGTCTCTACGCTGAGAGAATAAAGCCATTTCAATTGTAGGAATCGAAAAATAATAATATCTTTCAATAATAATAACTATAATTTCACTTTGTTCAATTCGACAGAAAATCACAAGTTCCCGAGAGTTTAGAAGGTAGAAATTCTTACCTATCACTTGTAGTCGCTTAGGACTCAATTAGAAGTGATTTTCACAACTTTTACTCGGTGGGATTTCGGTACTCCGGGCGAATTTTCAAGAAATAACTCTGCAGGGACGTTCATCGTAGGCCTAGAAAACATTATGCAAGGTGATTTTGCATTTGGATGGAGTTTAGCGGCGTAATTCAGCGAGAAACGCATGAAAAGTAGAGAGAAATTGTCGAGGGGTTGCGTTCTGATTTTGGGAAATATTTTTATAACCTGGACTTGAACTTAAAAACATATTTATAGGTGGGGCGATAGATTAGGGGCCGCGGTGCTCCGCCCATCACGCCAGGCAAGAGGTGCGACGCGTTGGCCATGGCACTGGGCTTGGCAGCGCAACGCGGCGCCCAGCGCCCAGGATCTAGCTCGGGCCTCCTACTCGCATACTCATCCCCTGAGCCCTTTTCTGTATGCGCTGTACCCCAAAGCTCTCAATATATATATGCACACATCAGTTAAATGATAGAAACTTACGAGGTGTAATAGTTGAGCAGCGTGCCGCGACTCCCCTCCACCGCCTCAAAATATATATGTACACCTCCCTAGTTCAAGTTGGTTTCATTTAAACATTTCCCTAAATTAGGAGCTTGGTTGAGGCGACAAGTTCACAAGGATTTCTACCTTTAGAGGCCGAATTACACCACTAAATCACCTCCAAATGCCAATTCTTCTTAGGTAATGATTCCTAGGCCTACAAAGAACGTATCTGTGGAGTTAAATCTTTGAAATTGGGTCGGTTTAATGGAATCCCGCCGAGTAGAAGATGTAGAAATCACTTCTAATCAAGTCCTAGCTGTCTACAAGCGATAGCCCTATTTCCCGGACGTGTAAGCTGGGATATGAAGGAATTACGAGTTCTAAATCAAAGCAGGATTGGTTGAACAGAATTCGGCAATCAATGAATGTTAAGGCTAATCTCTTTCAACAAGTATTCTCATTGTATAGTTGATAAGACTTGTACCTTTGTAGTAGTTCCTGATTATTTATGTTGTGGTTAGCTGCTACAAGATGAATTAAGATTGCATCATGGTATCCTCATCGGGAAAGATTATATCAAGTGTGACTAATGCTAGGAGCATCATAGAGATTTCCATGTTCACTTGTTTACTGTATAGAGGGATTCTGATGTCTTGTTGTCGTATTAAGGCCTTGGAAGCTTGTAGTTAGTTGTTGGGTTTAACTTGGTAAGGTTGGACAACATAGGGCGCAGCTGGGTGATATAACTTTCTGTATGATGCCTATATAGACAGTAAAGCTCGCCCATAGGTCGTTGGCGTACCTTGACACCTCTAGGGCCAGAATCTTGATAGGGTTTACCTACCTTTGAGTCAATGGCACCAGGGTTGCCAAATGAACTGAGTGATAGCTTGCCATGTGATTGGCTACTGTCAGTGACCATTAGTTTCAGCCGACTTATTACTTGTCATATAGGTTGCCTAGAAAACCACTCCAGTTGTTATAAGCCTAAGAGACTAAGTTATACCCTAAGGAGGGACCTAGTTAATGTTTAGACGTTGGGCCAATTCCCCGAGCTAATCTTGTAGATGCCCATGTACATATTGTCATGAAGGGCTAAATCCATATATACCTGCCTACAGGGCTATGAGTTTCTCACAGGAGCTATATGCTATTTGGACAGACCAAGATGACGTCTAGGGATTAGAACCTTAGTATCATAGCATTACCTTCAGGATAAGAATTGTAGTAAGCTGCTTGTGGGAAGCTAGGGCTAACTACTTAGGAACATATTCGGTTAGTAGCATCCCTGCATTTGTTCAAGGCAAAGGAATCATATAGATGGTCTCCTATGACCTTGTTGTTCTCTTATGAACTACCATTCTCCTAGTATAACCTTCAGAGTATCGTTTAGATCACCCCAGACCTCGCCCCTTTCTGTTCAATCCATCTTAGGTTGTAGTTGTTGCCATGACCACCCGGTCAAGTGTAGACACACGGGATGTGCCTGTTTCCAGCTATATAGACTATTTTAGGGGTGCGTAGCGGTTGCATTAGGCCTAAGGAGCTAGGTAAACCTATTGAGTGATGTATAGTATAAATTAGGCCTACCAAATGTTATTGAAGCTACTCGAGAAGCGAGCTATAATCATAAGGTGCCTAAGGGGCTATACTATGCTTACGGAGCTATACGGAGTCGCGAGTGACTATATCGAGGCCTGCAGAGCCATTTGAAGTTTGGTGTCGTACTAGTTTCCCCTATGCCTGGGTGGCATCACTGACCCTCAGTAAAGCCTTGTGTGCTCAGGGTTCAATTCCAACAGCCCAAAGGGCTCAGATATAGTTACAGGAGCCCAGAGGGCTCAGTCATAGTTCTAGAGGTCGGTTATGCCTTAGTTACTGGTTGACTAAGAGTCTGCGATGAGTGCAAATAGAAAGAATATATGAATTGCTTGTACTTGCCGGGCTTATGGCAGCCCAAATAGGTTATCTCTATATTGTTTGCACCTTCCAAACTTATGGGGGCCAGGTTAGGTTCTTGTTTATATACTTTATTGATAGATATAACTTATGAATGTATAAACATATAGCTTAAGTTCCTATTTGTATAATTGTCTACTAGATGCAGGCTATGGTTATGAAAACATACAGGTTAACTTCTGCCCCTTCTCGCTAATTACTTTCAGTTCTTTATCAGCTTCTACACAGTTACTATTATAGCCATACATATTTGGTACATATTGTACTGATGTCCATGTATGGGGCGCTGCATACTTGCCTACATGTTTAGACAGACAGGTTTTGGGACCTCCTTAGCTGCTATTCAGCGTCAATAGATCGATCAGCTCCTTTCTTTCGGAGTTGGCAGCTAGTAAAGGATTGTCTACCTTTTTATATAGTTTTTGGGTAGGCCAGGGACCTGTTCCGACCAATATTTCACTCTTAGAGGCTTCCAGAATTTAGTTTATAGTTAGTGGTGAATGGTTAGGCATGTGGGGCTTATATGTATTGTGATTTTAGTGTGCTCCATGTGGGGCTTAGTTATGATATCTTTTAGACAGCATGGTGGTCTTGTCGGCCCGTATAAGATGTTATTAATATTGCACCTGTTGGGTTAGCTGTTTTGCGCAGGTTTACTTTGCAGCCTTATCGTCCTGAGGTTATGTTTACAACCGAGATATAGTTGTTTGTTTTCTTGTTATTTGCTATGGGTATGAATCAAAATTGCATATACCTAACTAGGTCAGCTTAGAGTCCTGTGTGGCGTCAGGCGCTAGTTATGCCTCCTAAGGTGGGGCGTGACAAATTGGGTATTAGAGCAACGTCATATCCTATGGAGTCTGCAAGCCGTTTCTAGTATAGTCTTGTTTATAAATGTGTTGTGCGTCAAATTGTATAAGTAGAGAGCTATGAGGCATGATAGTATGGTTACCCCTCCTTCTTCTAAAATCATATTATAGAGCTGACTTGTATAGGGTTGAGTCCCTAAGCTTACATCGTTATGACTGTCTACAGTGATATCTGGGATGAGATAGACTACAACCAACCATGAGTTAGATACAATAGCAGGAGAGGGTACCATCAGGGTGCCACAGCTGGGGATAGACCGGCCTAAGGGAAAAAGGGAGATATCTTTTCTATTTCCCTAGCATTTCCCCGGGCACCAGGAACCTCGTAGGGTAACAGATATGCCAGCACCATTGCCAATTCCTCCTACACCCTCAGAACAGGATGTCAGGAGTGTAGTACATATGTTGTCTTATTTAGTAGCTACTCAGTATCGGACAAGGATAACATCTGATGTTGGATTACCTAAAAGGTATGAAAGATTGCGAAATTGTGAGATTTTTATCTCCATCCCTTTAGAGTTTGTTGAGTTTCATACCTTAGCCCCACTACAAGATGATATGGTCATTTCCTACCCCCTAGCCTTTTTTCAGTATAGAAGAGAATGTAAGTATTGACACTATGTTTTCAAGAGTAAATAGTAAAGGAGCGCTGGCCCTGTTGATTCCTAGGAGGTGTTATAAAAGTGGCCAAGACCCCTAGCACTTAAATAAGCCACCTAGACCTTCACTATAGTAAAATTAGGATAGCAGGTAAGATTGCTAGGAGCAGCCAAGTACGTGTGAGGGTCCATAAGCAATAAGACTCCGAGTAATAGCAAAGACCAGGTTAGAAATAGACTAATCCCACCACAGGGTGCTGATGGTGGTAGGCGATACTTCGAGAATAATGGTTGTGTCCCCCCAACTTGTAATGTTAAAGTGAAGAGAGGTTATATGATGGGAACCGACTCGAGTGCGGGTCAAGATGATATAGGTTAGTAGACTTTGCCAGTAGTATCCTTTCTAGTACGATACATGAGGCACAAATCCCAGAATTCATCCTATAAGAGGTAAAGGAAGGACTTCAGTATCTAGAATTGGAGGAGAACAGAACCACACCTAGGTTGTAGCAGGCTAATAGAGCCTGAAATCGCCGCTGAATGTCAAGAAATAAGCATTAGACTGACACTTAGAGTATAGAAAGATTGTAACCTAGAATACTATAATATCACCTCTAGTTGTGGAGGTGGAGGAGCGATGGCACGGAGAACCTATCCTAGTACAGCCCAGAGACAAGGCCTAACAGGAGGAGTCAGTGGCCTATGGGATAGCACGGGGTGAGTCTTGAGACCCAGAGGTAGACTCTGCATTCCAAATAGGCAGGCCTTCGTTAGTAAAATGTGGCAAAGGTACACTATATCCATTATTTTCTCCACCTTTGTTCGACGAATATGCATCAAATTATAACAGAGAACTATTGGTGGTATGGGAAGAAGAAAGATGTTTTTGAATTATAGCACAGTGCCCCAATTTCCAACAAGTAAAGGCTGAACATCAGGGACCTTGTGGGCTAATTCAGGAGATAGTCATGCTTGCGTGAAAGTGCAAAGCAGTCAATATGAATTTAGTTAGGTTTACCTTGTATCAGGGGTAAATTTTACCCTACTTGGGTCGTTGTTGAAGGCTAATGAGGTGAACCAATTTTTGGCTGATCAGAACTACGTTTTCAGCTGAAGATTATGTTGAGTTGTATATTAAAGAGATAGTCTCGGCTACATGGTGCCCCAGTGTCAATCAGTTCTGAAAGAGGTGCACGATTCACAGCTAGGTTTTGGAACTGGTGTCAGAAAGGATTGGGGAACAGATTAACATGAGTACAGCTTCTCATTTCTAGACAGATGGCCAAGTTGAGTGCACATTTCAGATGCACAAAGATATGTACGGGCGTGTGTGCTAGACTTCAAGGAAGTTGAGATGACCATCTACCTCTTATGGAGTTTGTATATAATAATAGTCACCATTCTACCGTCAAAATGGTGCCTTATGAGGCTTTTTGGGGCAGAAATGCAGGTTCCCCATAGGATGGTTCAAAGTGGGTGAACCAGGGTTAATCGGACTTTACATGATGCACCAATCAAAAGAGAAGATTAAACTCATCAGAGAGCGTTTACTAACAGCCCAAAGTCATCAAAAGTCCTATTCCAATATATGGAGTAGGGACTTAGAGATTGATGAAGAGTGGGTACCCTTGAAAATTTTGCTAATAAAGGGAGTTATTAGATTTGGAAAGAAGGGCAAGCTTAGCCCTAGATCCATTTGGGACTATACCAGATCTTCTGAAAAATAGACCAAGAGGCCTATGAGTTAGAGTTGCCTTCAGGGCTAGAATCTGTTCATGTATTGATGTTACGCAAGGGCATAGGAGACCCTTCTCAGGTTGACCCAGACACGATGTTTAGTTTATAGAAGAGTTGTCCTACGAGGAGACTACAATAGCGATATTAGATCGGCAGGCCCGCTGATTGAGGATCAAAGATGCAGCTTCAATTAATGTTTTATGAAGAAACTGAAATATAAAAGAGATGACTTGGGAAATTAGGGACAACATGAGTTATAGATATAGTCACTTGTTCTAGACCATATAATGATATCATATAGACTTATATAAGTTGTAGTTGAGATAATATAATTCTCAGGTGTTGTATTATTTCTTTTGTTACTATTGTTGTCAGTTGCTCTCTTATTTGTTGTAAAGCTACATATTCAGTTGTTGTAGCCTCCAGTGAGGTGCTTCTGTTAGACTTTTCTGCGTTTCAGGTTTCCAAATAGTCCATATGACAGAGAAGGCTCTGCCAAAATTTTTGGGGCAAAGCTTAAGGAACAGAATCTCCTAAAGTTAGCTTACATTCGAGGACGAATGTTCCTAAGGGGGGGATAATGTTACACCCTTTAAGTTGTGTTTGACTAGCTGATGTGTGCATATGTTTCTAGAGCGTGTTTAGAGAACGGCACATGCAGGAGAAGGCCCGAAGGGGGAGCACAAGAACACATCGTTAAGCTAGTGGAGGCTGAAGCCAGAGGTAGGGCACAAGGAGCGTTGCGTCGCACCCCTTTCCTCGGTGCCTTGAGTAACGCATCGCGCCCATCTACCAGCCCATTAGGTGGTGCGCTACAACTCCCTTCCACCGCCTCAATGTGTATATATACACCTCCTTAGGTCAAGTTGGTTTCATTTAAACATTTCCCTAAATAGAGAGCTCGGTTGAGGTGATCAGTTCATGAGGATTTCTACCTTTAGAGGCTGAATTACGCTGCTAGATCACCTCTAAATGTCAATTCTTCTTAGGTAATGATTTCTAGGCCTACAAAGATCGTATCTACAGAGTTGAATCTTTGAAATTGGCCCAGTTTGATGGAGTCCCACCGAGTAGAATTTGTAGAAATCACTTCTAATCAAGTCCTAACCATCTACAAGTGATAGCCCTATTTCCCTGACGTATAAGTTGGGATATAAAGGAATTACAAGTTCTAAATCGAAGCAGGGTTGATTGAATGAAATTTGGAAATCGAGGTATGTTAAGGCTAATCTCTTTAGGAAAGTATTCTCATCATATAGTTGATACCACTTGTACCTCTGTAGTAGTTCCTGATTATGTATGTTAGCTGCTACAATATGAATTGAGATTACATCATAGTATCCTTCGTCACGAAAGAGTATATCAAGTGTGACTAATTCTAGGAGCGTCATAGAGATTTCCCTATTCACTTATTTATCGTTTAAAGGGATTCTGATGTCTTGCTATCATACCAAGGCCTTAGAAGCTTGTAGTTAGCTGTTGGGTACAACTTGGTAAGGTTGGACCGAATAGGGCGCAACGGGTGATAAAACTTTCTGTTTGTTGCCTATATAGACATTTAAGCTTTCCCACAGGTCGTTGGCGTACCTTGACACCTCCAGGGCCAAAATCCTGATAGGGTGGTCCTACCTTCGAGTCAATGGCAACAGGATTGCCTAATGAACAGAACGATATCTTGCCATGTGATTGGCTACTGTCAGTGACCATTAGTTTTAGCTGAATTATTTCTGTCGTATAGGTCGCCTAGGAAACTACCCCAGTTTCTAGAAGTCTGAGAGACTAAGAGATACCCTAAGGAGGGACCTTTTCAGTGGTTAGACATGGGACCAACGCACCGAGCTACTCTTGCTGATGCCCACGTACATGTTGCCATGAAGGGATAAATCCATATATACCTGCCTACAAGGCTATGAGTTGCTCACAGGAGCTATATGCTTTTTGGACAGACCAAGTTGATGTCTAGGGAACTAGAACCTTAGTATCACAATATTTCCTTCAGGTTAAGAATTGTAGTAAGCTGCTTGTGGGAAGTTAGGGCTGACTACTTAGGAACATATCTAGTTAGTAGCAGCCCTGTAGTTGTTCCAGGAAAAGGAACCATATATATGGTCGCCTACGACCTTGCTATACGTCCATGAACTACCATTGTCCTAGTATGACTGTTAGAATATCATTTTGGTCACCCCGGACCTCGACCCTTTCTGTCCAAGCTAACTTAGGTTGTAATCATTGTCATGACCAGCTGGTCAGGTTTAGGCACACGGGATGTGCCTGTTGGTAGCTATATAGACTATTTTAGGGGTGAGTAGCGGTTGCGTAGGTCTAAGGGGCTAGGTACACCTATTGAGCGATGTATAGTATATAAGTTAGGCCTACCAAATGCTATTCGGGTTGCTCGAGAAGCGAGCTATAATCATAAAGTGTCTAAGGGGCTATACTATGCTTACGAGCTATACGGAGTCGCAAGCGACTATATTGAGGCCTGCAGAGCCATTTGAAGTTTGTTTCCCTTACCAGCTTCCCCTATGCCTGGGTGGCATCACTGAAGGGTGCAGTTATAACAGCCTAGAGGGCTCAGGTATAGTTACAAGAGCCCAGAGGGCTCAGTCACAGTTCTAGAGGCCGTTTATACCTTAGTTACAGATTTTCTACGAGTCCACAATGAGTGCAGATAGAAGGAATATAGAAATTTCTTATACTTGCAGGGCTTATAGGGGCCCAGGTAGGTTGCCTCTGTATTGCTTGTGCCTTTTAGGCTTAAGGGGGCCAGGTTAGGTTGTTTTTTGTATATTTTCTTGCTATATATAGCTTATGAATGTATAATTATATAGCTTAAGTTCATGTTTGTATAATTGTCTACTAGATACGGGCTATGGTTATGAAAACATACAGGTTAACTTCTGCCCCTTCTCACTGATTACTTTCATTTCTTTATCAGCTTCTATTCAGTTATTATTATTGCCTTACATATTAAGTGCATATTGTACTGACGCCCATGTATGGGGCGCTGCATACTTGCTTGAAGGTTTAGATAGACAGATTTTGGGACCTCCTTAGCAGCTATTCAGAGTCGGCAGATCGGTCAGCTACTTTCTTTCGAAGTTGCCAGCTAGTAGAGGTTTTCTTGGCTTGGGCTAGGGCAGCAATCACATAGGCTTGGGCTAGGGCAGCAATCGCCCCCTGCATCTCTTATGGGACCGCAGCTGCTGCACTATAGGGCCCGCTACTAGATGGAGGCCTGGGCAACCCTCCCAGTAGCTCACGCATGGTAGCCATCTCCGTCTCTATCTGCTCCAGAGGGCCTACAGCCTTGGAAGTGATGGCCTCGCCATCTCCATCACTAGAGACACTTTTTCTCTTCTTCCGGCCCCTTGTAGAAGCTCCCTTCACCCTCAGAGGATCGAAGGGCACATCACAAGCCACCATGACACCCTTGGACACCCGATACACCTTAGTCTGCTTGCACAGCAGGGTAATGAGAGAGGGAAAAGGAAGACCAGTGATAGTCTTGGAGACAAAGTACCTCCACTCCTCTAAGATCTGCGCCCCCATATTCACCTGTACCCCGCTCAGAATGTAACCCACCACTAGTGCATGGGCATAGGTCACATCACTAACATTGGTAGACGAGCAAATCCTCTGGGAACCAGATTTAGCCGCCTTCTGGCCTCCACTATGAAGTAAGTACCCTGAATGCCTATTTGGGTGGTGCCCCAATTAGTCGAGGCCCTCTGCTCCTCCACCACGAAAGTGTCCACCAGCCACCACTGATGACGTCCAAATCTACTCCTACAAAGAGAAAGTGTAAATGATCATTGCAATATAATTATCCAACTCATGAGTCGGGGTCGAATCCACAGGGAATAGAGATTTGATGGAACAAAAGTTGTCTATCAAATTGAACTAAATTGCATCATCGTATTAAAAATGGAAAAGTAAATTTTGGGGGGAAATAGGATAACAATTTGAATTTAAATCAACTATAAATCAATAATAAGGCAACCAATTTAAATGAACAAAGATGAGCAAGGGCTAGGAGTGCGTTATTGACGGGGCATCAATTGGATTGGAATTAACTAGGAAATAAAATCATTACTCACAAGCATAAATAGCCATGGACGAGGTGGCACCCGATGTTTTTCAATCACTTGGGTGCCTTTTTCCTCAGGTTTTCTCAAACCTTAAGGTACCAAATAATTCATCCACTATGGATTTGGTAAGAATTGAACTATCTCTATCCTCAACTATTTATGGGTGTATGAAAATGAATTTTGGCTATCTCTAGTCAAACCTTACATAATCATGACCCAAATACTCACCATTATTTTCTCACCCATATTTTATTCCCCTTTTTCAAGCAATAATAGAATAAGCAAACACAACCCATATTTGCAACTATGGATAATTCAATTATAAATTGGAGAAAACAACATATTTATACTAAATGAGTAATTATAAGATCAATCTAGCAACACCTAATTCAATTTAGCCCCAATCATGCACACACCCCTAGCAAAATATTTAGCTACTCATGGATAAAAAATACAAGATTATATTGATAAATAAACTCATAGAATTAATCATTAAGAGTAAATTTCAAGCTCCAATTTGCCTTCAATAGTGGTTTTTACCTTAAGAAAAAAGAAGAAGAAGAAAAACTCTCTAACTTTTTCTCTCTAGAAGTTCAAAACAACTCAATACAATTCAATATTTTAATGGGAAGGAATATCTAGTACTTTACAAGAAATATACAGAAATAAGTTAAAGCTGCTCCTTTTTTCTTGTGCTGGATGATTTTACCTTTCTAATGATGGCCTCACTTGCGAGTCACCGGCGTTTTGCCGGTGCCCATCCACGGGGCGCCGCTCTATCGCAACCGGGGGCCAGTGACTCCTGTAGCAGTCCAGCAGTGACACCGGTGGTTCGTAGGTGCTAACCTGCATTCTGTTGATGTACCTTCCACTTCAACATAGTGTTCTCCTACGTTTAGCCGGCGTTTTTGTCGGTATCATCCAGTGGAACATAGGTCTTCTTCTTTAAGTTTCATTCTTTTTTTCAATTCCTTGCTTTCTCTCTTTAAATTAAATGCCTGCAAAAATCAAATAGAAAGAGCATAAAATCCTCCTACATGATTTGAAAACCAAGTAAAAACACATATTTATAAGCATAATGAGTTGGTAAATTACCAACTCATCAAACCCTCAAACTTGAAACCATTGATTTTTATCAAGTAAGGAAATTATTGATAGCTAAACAATTGAAGTAAGCATGTCACACTCATGAGATTTGAACAAGAGACCACTTGGACTCAGAAAACCACGAAATCGCTCACCAACTCAATAAAAAGAAAAGACTCAACAAATTTATGCAAATACTCAAAAAGGTAACCACAAACAATTAGCATGATTCACAATGGTTTCTTTCATCCAAAACTAGGGGCATGGTTGATCAAAACAAGCTCATATAGCATCTTGAGTCATTGAAAATTCACATTCAAAGCTTTCCTTGAATCTCACTACACTCTTGTCTTAATCACATCTTTTGACACATTCAAGCATGTTCCCCAAGGAAGTGATGCCACTGACAACAAAAGAGAATCTCATTTAATAATCAAGAAATTCACACATAAAGAGATTATAGAATAAGACAAATACGCTCACTCTCACAAAGAAATTCTCATACATACAGTTTGAGCCATAGGCTTGCCCTTAGTGTAACTCGCCACTAATATAGAGTTTCCACACTCAAAATAGATTAGGACTTAAGGGTCATAATGAAGGCTAGGGGCAAAGGTAGGACAAATATCTGGTTCTAGTCACTAAAACCTCCCTAGTGCCTTTTTGTGAATACTTTTACATCCCATCACACTATCGAGATCACTCCACCTTTTCTCTCCTTGTTCATCATCTTCATCTTTTGATTATCAAGAGCCACTCTCATAACACTTTTGAATTACACATTTATCCTCATCTAAGCAAGAGGTAGCACCTATCAACTATTCTATTTCTTCTAAGGTTTAGATAGTCTTTCCAACAAACCAATTCATTTATTTCTTTACTATTTGGTGTTACCTCATATTAAGACTATTATTTTTCATCTTCTTTTGCACACCCCAATCTTAGGCATTTGCGTCATTCCTCCTTTTTCTATCCTCAAAACTGTAGGGATCTCAAACATCATCTTTCATTTCTTCTTACAACTAGCACTAGGGAGGATAGGTGCCAAGAGAGGGATTACAAAAGGGTAATAGGCTTGTAATGTGATTCTCAAGGAAAAGGTTTAACGGCTCAAAATTGGCTAGCAAAGATGGATGTCCAAGGAGGTCATATATGGGTGAAGTAGCTATCAAAAGAAAGCCTAAAATCATATTCTAAGTGAAACTACATCTACGATTTCTCCTTGAGTCCCACTTAGGCCAAGTTCTACACAAATATACATACATGAGAATTAAGCTAAAAACCTCACCACATCCTGCATCACTCTCCAAGGGGTTCACACAATTTTCATAACCATAATAAGATTATGACTTAAGACAAGGTAGCATATGAATCAACAAGCCAAACAAGGAATGTGCAACTCATGACACAAGATTACTCAAATTTTAAATTTAAATGTTCCCTTTTTCCTCAATGCCTTTTAAGAAATTTTTGGTGGTACATCTCAATAGAAATCACAACAACCTACTCAAAAAGACTCTATATTCGGCATTTTCCCTTAAGAAAGTTGCCTCGCATTCTATCATTAGGAAATGCCTCCCGGTTCGATAATAAAATCAAAAAAAAAGAAATCGCTCCTTGGGAAAGAACCGTAGCATAAAGAAAACCCTCAAAGTTTATTTACTAACAACTATGAACAAAGTTGATTATAAAGACATGGGTCATTAAGAATTTGGCAATTTAAAATGGACCCATCAATGGCACTATTCCATTATTCAAGAGCCCGACAAGGGCCTTCAACCAATCTACAAAATTTAGAACTACCAACAACAAAAGCATAAACATTTCAACTTGACTAGGGCAATAACAGATCAACAACAAAATCATGAGAGAGAAAGAAAGAGTGAAAGCAAGGCACTTCCCACCCCTAACTATAGAGATACATTGTCCCCAATGTATACATAAAAACTAAAGGAGGGTAGGAACTTCCTGAAATGGCTAATCATCCTCATCCTCATCAACCGCTTCGTTCTCATCATCTTTGCCTTCATCCCCAAGGGTGACCTCGTCATCCCCATCAAAACCCTCAAATAAATCATTTATAGGGCCCTGGGCTATAAGTGGGGCAGCCATGGTTGCATCAAGGATACTCATGTCTAGGTCTACCATTGGTGCCCGATCCCTCAACTTTCTCACCTCAGCTCAGAGAGAAGAGACAACTCCCTCAATGACATCCATTCAGGAGCATAGGTTGATCAAGTTGTCAAACACATTCTTCATCTCCTTCTCCACTATTCTGACGATAAGGGCAGCGAGATTTTGAGCCAGGTTTTGGAGTTAGCTCTCAAAAGATTGTTTCATCTCAGTGATCTTCTATATTTCGTTTGGGAAAGAGGATGTGGGAGGAGGTAAAGGCCTTCTAAATGGTGCTTCTCCAGATGCATGACCCGATGTCTAGGGGTGTGGCATATTAAGGTCGGGAGCAATGGGGGTCTCTTCTATGTCATGGGAGGTAGAGCCCTTGGGAGTCTCAAATGCTTCCAGCCTCTTTCTTTTGATCTTTGGAGCATCCACATTCCTCTTTTTTTAAATATAGATAACACTAGTGGCGGAGCTAGGGGATTCGTGGGGGAAAAGTGGTACCCCTGCTTGGAGGCACAACTGGGTGATGAGGATAGCATATGGCATTGAAGTTCCCTGTTGTCTAGCCTTGCGCTTTATCTGAGTTGCCACTATCTCCCCAATGTTGATGGGTATCCCTTTCATGATGCAGGAAATGAGTACGGCCACCTCGAGATTCACTCGTTGATCATTTTTGGAGGGTATAATTCGACCACAAACAAACTCCAACCACAATTTGGTCTCAAACTTTAAATCATTCCTTGATATTTCACCACCCTTGGAGGCCCACAAGGGCTGACCATTGGCGATGGTGGGAGCTATCTAACGGAATTGATTTTATTTGGTGGCCACTTTTGTTGCATACTCCATTCCTGGATCAATCTCATCCACACAAAATAGTGCATTTATGGCGGTCGGAGTGATATCTAACTCCACGCCTCGAACCCTGAATGAGGGAAGGCAAGTGATCTCATCAACCTTCCCCTTATGCTTCATCACCACTTGTCATTCCTGGTAAGATGTATAGAATTTTGGCACGAGGTTGGTGTAGTATTCTAGGAGAGGCTTAGAAAACATGTGTCATTATCGGTAGTTGAATTAAGAATTGATGTTCGGTAAATCATTCCCCAGCCCTACCAGATAAAAAAATTTCTCTGTGGTGATTGGCCTCCCTTCACAGATGACATAATGTGCCTTCATGTTAGGCGCACAGAAGATCATAGCCTCTATGGTATTAATAGCGGTTGGGGTTGCTTTTTGTTTTCTTTGCGTTTTGCTCTTGGATGTCGAGAGAGCCTTTCCCTTGTCCGCTTGCCTGGATGAAGTTATTATGCTATAAAAGAAATGTTAATGCCACACACTACTTTTTTTGTGTTTTTAATGATATGAAGGTAAAAGAGATAGGTAAACTAAACTAGAAATAAAAATTTAAAAATTTGATTACAACAAGGTGAAACATCAAAATTAGGTGCTAGTAGTACCAGCGAGACAAAGGCGAACTGCAGGTGGAGACCTACGATTGCATGGGCAGATAATTAGGTAGAATTTGCCCTACCTACGCTACACCAGCATTTCACCGGTCATGAACCGCAATGCACAGGTGAAACGCGGGTGCTGAGCAGCTACCTGAAACCTCAAACCCGCTCCTGCACTTCAACTTGCATTTCGTCGAGCTAGACCAGCAACTCGCAGGTGGAACGCCACTCAGTATTGCTCACCTTAAATAAGTTTAAAAAAAATTCCCCAAATACACGCCTTACTCACACATCTTCAAATTATGATTTACCCACTTAAATTAGCACAACAAAATAGAAATGATGATTTGCCACTAAGAACGACGTCACCCTATTTAGCATCGGGAAAATCATGCATTTTAAGCACACGGGGTTACTCAAACTTCAAACCCGATTATTATGTCTAGCACAGACCTTCATATAGAATTTCTTTAAAAACAAGTACCCACATCAACATTATGCAATTATCACTGCCCCCAACATACCCACACTATAAGGATCATTCAATAATGGAAAAGCATAATATGTAAAATGGGGAACACAAGTATGAAAAATTTTGAATATAGCATGCTTAATTATGGACCCACATTCTCAAACAACAAGTAATATGAAAGCAAGGACACACATATCGATTGATGTCACGACCCGAACGGAGGTACGGATCGTAACACGGGACAAGGAGCCCCGAGAGACCCCAAGTCGACCCATGGCATAAGCATACATCTAACTCGATTAAGGAAACTAAATAATCAAAAATAAAATCATAGTGGAAGTCTAAATCCAATATAACATCAGAATACGACATCCTAAGTTGAATACATACATATGACTGAAAAGCCTCTAAACATGACGAGTTGATGGGACAAGACCCCAACTAACTCAATAAAACTAAAACTGAAGTACATATAAGAAATCTGAATAGACTAGTCCTCGAGAGATGAGGACTCACCAACAATGCAAACATTAACTCTGATAAGCTGACTACGAGCGGGGCTGAACCTGAGAATCAGGACCTGTATCATAAAATGATAAAACATAGAGTATGCGGTCAGTAGGTGGAATGTACCGAGTATACGGGTAAGTAAAACCTATTAAGTAAAGAAAATCATTTAAAGACAGTGCATAATATAACATAAACATTAAGAATCTGAGAGTAGGGCTTACATGCATTCTTTCTAAGAACATGATCTCTTCATAACATAACATAACATAGCATAACTTCATAACATCATAACTGAATCGATTGACTCAAAGCTAAATTATGACATTTAAAAGTAAAGTTGAACATTGAGTCAAACCTGCTTTAGAACATGCATAAATATATAAATCTTAGGAGTAATGAAATATGCATATCTGAAATCATGAGGAACAATGGGAGACTCGTCTTTTAACCGACATACCATGATAGAGCTTACGTGGTCCCAACTATCACACTCAAGTGGGTAGAGTCGTCCAAAACCTTGTCAGAGCTAGGGACCATACCATTCGAGCAGGGGGTAGCTCAAAAGGTAGGTCCCAAAGTAATATATAATAGTGTAAACCTACATCGGCGCGTAGTTTTGAGGCAACTCGATGCTAGACATTACTCCCAAAACATACATGTGCTCTACATCAGTTTATAACGAAGCTCAACATCTTCTATTGACGACGGTCAGTACTCAAATACATCTCAAATATGAAATCATGCATATGAGAAGCTTTAGCTCAAGACATACCACAAGCTGAAAATATAATTGGGAGTCTTTGCTCCAAAACGATGTGGTAAGCTATACATATGAAAGGCTTAGACTCAAAACATACTACAAGATAAAAATATAATTAGGAGACTTCGTTCCAAAACAATGTGGTAAGCTCAATTTGGAAAAATCATCATTCATACTTAACATGTGGGCATTGACCAAAGCTTTATCATACTTAGAAATACTCAATTCTCATTGAAAACATAATTGGAAACATGGGAAGCTTCAAAACATGTTTTTCATCATACCATCTCATCATCATCATATATTCATCATAAATATCATCTTTCAGGAACATCTCATCAATGGGCTTTTAAATTTATACAACTAGAGACATGATTTAAATTAAAAACATTATAAAAATTGCCCATGCTTCATAATTCAATAGTAGAATCATAATCAAATCATACCCATGTATAGAAATAGGAGATTCATGCATTTGGGTTAAAACCCCATAGATTAGACATAGAATTTCATACTTTAGAGAGGGATTGGGCATGGGTGTGAAAGAAATCACCCATTCATAACCYTACATACCTGTTGGTAGCTGATTCTAACACTTCTTTAGATGCCCAATAGGAAATTGAAAAGAAATTGATGAATGCTAAGCTTGATCACCCTCTCAAGTCTTCTACCTTGCATGCATGAATGAATGAGGCCTAAAATGAACTTAACCACTTTAAAGTCACTATTCATAACTCAAAACGTTGTAGTTTAGGCCTTAGGATCTTAGAAATTACAGAAAAGCCCTTACTAAACTCGCAGAAAATAACTGCTAGGTTGTCCAAAAGAGGGACCTAATGACTTGTTGCTCAGGGTGACGACTCGTGGAGTCTTCTGTTAAGTACACTGCTCATCTGATCATTAGGGATCATCACGGGCAACCTCATGACTCGTCACTGGTGACCACGACTCGTGGTCACCATCCATTATGAACACTACCTAAACTTCAACAAAAAATAGTCTGCTTGACCACGACTCGTAGGGTCCTCCTGTCAGTGCACTGCCTCCCTTCTTCTCTTTTCTTTCCTTACCCACCCCATGGTAGACCTAACAACTCGTGGGGTCTGACCACGAGTCGTTGACATGCCCATGGGGATCCTTTTCTTAAAATTTCCAAACTCCTTATTGGCCTCCCCACGAGTCACATCACGACTCGTGAGCTGCACCAATGAGTCATCTCATGACTCGTTTATGCTTGGTGCCAATTTTTAAGCTTTTCTCTGTTTCAACTCTCAGGTTTGATCTTTGGGCTTTTAGGGTATAACAATTAAGCAGCAAGAAAAAGCAACAAGATTGGAGCTTGGTTTCTTAACCAACCACGGATAATTCCCAAAGAGTAGGAATTCTTTTGCTTAGTGAGATTTTTGTGAGGGATGGTGGAATGAAAAGAATAAGAAGGGGGATTTTATAGGGTGTATAGTGTGAGGTTGATTGGTTGTTTTAAGAGGTGTAATTAATGGGAGTTAATGGTGGGAAGTTGGAAAGGTAAAATTGGTGGGGAAGTAGGTTATTAATAAGGTTAAAAGGTGGAGAAGAAAGAGTTTTTGGAGATTTATAAAAGTCTTTGACCGGTTGCGAGAACCATGGGTTGGGTCAGTCAACGAGTTGGTCAATATCTTAAATAAAGTACTTACCGCCACCTGCATTGGACTTGCAGCCACTGGTGGTGACTGGCATTTCGCTGTTCCAAGCATAAGTGACCACTACGTGTGCCCAGATCTCTGCTCGCAAGATGGGTTTGACTGGCGGTTCGTGGGTTGCCACCCACATTTCCCCGGTAAGTCGCAATTCACTCTTCAACTCCTAGGTTCACTGGTTTAAGCCTACGCCAAACCATCGGTTTGCGGGTTGTCATTGGTGTTTCACAGGTAAGGCGCCATCTCTCTTTTTTTTCTTCCAACATTTTGGACTTCTCGTGTGCTTGGGTGGCGACTCATTCTTTAGCACCTGTGTTTCGTAGGCCTTGCACAGTGTCTGCCATGTTTTTCTTTCACCTGGTTCCTCATCCAATCAACCTATAAAACAAAAATAAAAAAAATATCAAGGCATCAAAACATAAAAGCATTTGGGTTGCCTCCCAAGAGCCTTATTTAACGTCGTGGCACAACAGATACCTCCTCAATCATTATTCTCCGTAGGGTCATCCTCTAAATCAACTTCATCCTCACCATTGTCGTCTTGCTCCTCCTCTTCATTGAGGACCGCTATCATTTTGCATTCATCTGGGGTGTTGTGGGTGGAGACACCTTGAAGGTGACATCTTCAGCTTCCACTATAAATTTTAGCTCTCCTAACTAAACATCCACTAATGCTCTACCCGTGGCTAGTAATAGGCGCCCCAAAATGATGGGCACCTTGACATCCATGTCGCAATCCAATACCACAAAGTTAGTAAGAAGGATAAATTTGTCCACTCAGACCAAGACATCTTCTAACACTCCCATGGGTTTCTTGATAGACCTGTCCGCCATCAATAGCCTCATAGTAGTAGGCTTGGGATTTCCCATACCTAACTTCTTGAAAATGACAAGAGGCATCAAGTTCATGCTTTCGCCAATGTCACACAAGGCCTTTTTGAATATGCACAACCCAATGGTGCAAGGGATAATGAAAGCTCCAGGGTCCTCTCTTTTGGGAGCAAGATTGCTCGCCATCATTGAACTACAATGGTGTGTGACGTCCCCTACACCAGCATCAACAACCTTCTTTTTCTTCAATAATTATTTCATGAACTTTGTGTAGCCCAACATCTGAAGAAATGCATCCACCAATGGGTTTGTTAATGGAAAACTTGCTAAACATCTCAACAAATTTCCGAAACTGGTTGTCCTCCTTCTTCTTTGCTAAGTGCTGAGGATAATGAGGTGGAATCCTAGGCTCTTAATCTAATTTAGTTAAAGTCCCTTGCTTGCTTCCTCCTCAACAGCCTTTTCGGGGTCAACTCCAATTCCCCCCTTATCAAGATCCTCTGTTTCATCAACACCATCTGGTGCTTTTGGCACCTCATCACTCAGATCACTTCTTGTTTTGGGGTGAACAACATTCTTGGGCTTAACGCCCCTATCAGCCAATACCTTCCCGCTCCTTGTGGCAATAGTTATACAATGGTTTTCCTTCTTAGGATTAGGCATTATGTCACTAGGGAGAGTCCCTTTCATTCTAGGGTTTATTTGAGTAGACAAGTGATTTATTTGAGCTTTCAAGTATTTAATAGAAGTTGAACGCGAACTTACTATTTGGGCGAGGTTAGACACCTCCCATTTTAGCTCCTTTACCCTATTGTCCATAGACTCAATCTTCTTTAGGACTCTAGATAACATTTCTTCAATCTTGGAGTTATCTGCATCGCTCACCTCAGGTTGCAATTGGTGGTTTTCAGCCTTAGGAGGGGGAACATATGGGTTTGAGCTTTTGTGATAACATTCCCCATCACGGTTTTCATGATTTCCCCATATTTCAATTCTATTGATCCAACCTTGGTTGTCCCAGTTTCTCCAACCTTGATTCTCTTCCCGTGGATGCAAAGGGACTTAGTTTTCACCTTGATATACTGGCGAGGACCCCCCATTTGACCCGCCATGAATTAGAACTCTTCCTCATACCTAGGCGGTGAAGCTTCAGCCTCATATTGCATGAGACCTTGAATCCCCACAGCATTGGCATTCTTGGACCCAGTTCCCATAACAGTCTTTGTCATCAATTCGATATGGGTCATCATCTTTGCTAGGGTCTCATTTCTCTCTTCATCTTTTTTCCTCATTTCCTCAACCACAAGACTTAAACTAGCACCACTCAAGGGCACTTTCGTATCCCTAGTGTGCCACCTCGATTTATTTTGGTCATCCTATCCAACAATGTCTTGGCTATCCCATAAGGTTGTTCCATGAGAGATCGCCAGCTATGTTATTGGCCACTGACTTTTTAATGGAATCCAAGGATCAATAAAAACTCTGAAATAGCACTCCCTTTGGTAACCCGTGGTTTTGGACATAAGGCCACATTCTTCTTGAACCTAAGTCATGCTTCTTGTAAGGGTTCACCTGGAATTTGCCTAAAGTTGGTAATGTCATCTTCCAGCTACAACATCCTCGATGGATGGAAGAACCTATCTAAGAAAGCTTCAGTCAATTCCTTCCATGAAGTGATACTCCCTGGAGAAAGCTCCTCTAGGCACATGGTAGCATCTCTAGTCAAGGAAAATGGGAAGAGCCTTAGTCTAATCGACTCTTGACATATGGTAATGTTGAAAGCTTGGCATATCTCAAGGAAATTCCCAAGATGTCAATTAGTATCCTCACTCGGTTGTCCTCCAAAGAGTCCTTTTATTTGTAGCAGGTGTAACATCGTGTTGGTCACATGAAACACCGCATTTCCCACCATGGCTAGTAGGCGAATGGCAACCGCTACTTCTTGCATCATTGGATTTTCATCCTGGTGGTCCATGTGGCCTTCCATAAAACTTTTTGTTGCGCTCTAGCACACGCGCAAACATACGCGGTCGTACAAGTAATACAGTGGCCCTTCTAAGAGCCGGATGTCGAACCCACAGGGACTGGACCAATTCAGCGAATATTCAAGTTCCAGTGTTAATTTAATCTTCACAAGTATTGAGTATAGAAATTTCATAAAATTCTAATTAAATCTAGGGGTGATCACAAAATAATTGAGAAACAATACAAGAAGCAACTAGAGTTAAGGCCTGATAATCATGC